>JAULBS010146651.1:0-12382 GCA_032355785.1 Symmetromphalus regularis | reverse complement strand
ACACACATACACAGATACACACACCCACACACACACACACACACACACACACACACACACACACACACACACACACACACACACATTTTCAATAAAGGCAGAAGTTACTTTCATAAATCTGAAGGCGTCTTTTCAATTACGTGTTTTTTTCAAAAGTGTTTATAGAATAGTACTGTCTCATCGTATAGACCTTTTTCTGTCACTGATTGTTGGAGTTAATTAATGTATATATACCAGCTTAATGCTAATACGTACTCAGGCCCGTGCAAAGCTGGTAATAGGCCGGGACCAGACTGAAAATATAGACCTCCTCCATTTCAAACTGCTTATAAGTATTTTTGTAATCAGTGCTAAGTACCAATGGGTGTAGCCCCCTCAAATTCGTAGGCCCATGCCAACTGCTCCCCACCCCCCGGCCTGTTCATACTGCAAGGCGAGTTTCTTTTTAAAGTAATGGTATTTTCCTGGTATTGTGTGAGATTTTAAAGTGGCTATATCCAATTACGATAATAGTACAGGCGTTATCAGTACTAACTGTGGTATTGTTTCTCAACAACTCAAAGAGGGATTTTATATACACTCAGTCATCGAGAGAACAGCAGTATAAACACTAACTTAAACATCATGTTTATCAAGCAATTACAACAGAACACTTGGCACTCTCGGATAATGGCGATAGCGGGAAGCTCGTACGTATATCTTGACCACACGAAAACACACAAGTACCTGTTAAATACAAACAGAGAAAACAAGAGCTTCAATATGACAAACAATATCGGGATATTAGTATGTTAAATAAACTGAAAACTAATAAGGTGTTTATTGATATGTTTACTTCAGGGTCCGCGGAGTACAATTGAAGGGTGGGTGACCTGTAGCAACACCCTCATACTTCAAAAACTCTCCGGATTTCGGCCACTTTATTTTGTCATAAACATGAAAATAATTTTATTTGACCAAATTTAACCCCCGCCCCTCCCGGGCCCACCTACTCCGCGGTGGCTGTACTTTGTTTCGTGTCACGTCACAGCAGTTAGTAAAATAGTCTGATACTAGTTTCATAACAACTCTGACTGCTTATCAATCTTCAGCTGATCTGTTGATGAAACATCATATCCAGCACTGACACCTATTAGCATAATCTGATATTACGTTTTGATTTCTTATCAATCTTCAGCTGATGTGTTGATAAAACTTTGTTTCAATACAGACACCTATTAACATAGTTTGATATTATTTATGAATTATTTTCCGTTCCAACCAGTGGTCCATAAATGGTTCACCAAAGGCCGTGGTATGTGTTGTCCGGTCTGTGGGACGGTGCATTTAATTCCTTTAGCTGCTTATCGGAAAGAGTAGACTATGTGGCGGTAACGGGTTTCCTCTAAATACATGTCAGAATGACCATATGATTGACGTTCGATAATCGATGATAAGATAAATATCAATATGCTCTAGAGGCGTCGTTAAATTAAACAAAACTTTATTTTACTTTACTTTATAACTTATTGTCAATACTTGATTGATGTGCTCATGAACTTGCGTATCTGATATTACGTTCATAACAACTCTTTATGATGTGTTGTTAAACTGTGTCAATACAGACAATTAACATAGTCTGATATTACTTTCAGAACAACTCTTTATGATATGTTGTTAAACTGTGTCAGTACAGACAATTAACATAGTCTGATATTACTTTCATAACAACTCTTTATGATGTGTTGTTAAACTGTGTCAATACAGACAATTAACATAGTCTGATATTACTTTCATAACAACTCTTTATGATGTGTTGTTAAAGTGTGTAAGTACAATTAACATAGTCTGATATTACTTTCATAACAACTCTTTATGATGTGTTGTTAAAGTGTGTCAGTACAATTAACATAGTCTGATATTACTTTCATAACAACTCTTTATGATGTGTTGTTAAACTGTGTCAGTATAGACAATTAACATAGTCTGATATTACTTTCATAACAACTCTTTATTGTTCATTATATCAGCCCTCATCTGATCTGTTCATAACATATCAACTGGCAAATGGCGGCTTTCTAGAACTTGGTCATCAAACACAACTAACTCGATAACATCCACTCTAGCGCACCAATGTCTACACACACTGCAAGGTGTAATGATGAGGGTAAATAGGCTCATCTCATCTTGATATAATCGCCAGATAACTGTGATGGCAACTGATGGTCGCATTATTCCACGCCAATACAAACACGACGCGTAGGATGATAAAATACTTTCTAAACATTAGTCCTTCAAAGGAAGAGAAATAATTTTAAAAAGTATTGCTTATGAACGGTAAAAATAGCAAGGCATAGAATATCTCGAATAATACAAATATTTGCTAGGATAATATCAAACTAGAAACTTTTAGACGAGCGATTTCTTTGAAGCAGAGCAGGTTATTTGTTATACTTAGTGTTTTGTGCATCAAGCAGAATATAACACGTCTTTATAGAAAGGAAGAACATGATTGAATATAAAGGCAACGGAATTGCAATTTTTATAGATTGTACTACTAAACATGACACCGTTGCTCTATTTCCCTTTGATATCGAACTCAAAGCACTTTACAAAACTGCGGATAATACATCCAGCCCATTTAATGCATGTTGGGGCATTTTGTGAATCAACGATTCTCGAGGAAGATGTCTGCATCTCCACCACCAGCACTTTGAATTTACAGATAGCATATTGCAAATGGGTCAATAATGGATCTTTGTTGGGCTAATCGTGGACCTACCGCCATTTTGTCCAGACAGTCCAGGTTAGTTCACTTGCAGTACATCCAAACTATCATTGATACTGTCGATGGTCCAGCACTTTGATGCCCATTCTGGTTTACTGTTGACAGCCACTAAACCATCAACCACAGTTGACGCAATAGTAAATTTAGAATGAGACCATTCCGACCATTGTCAACATCGGGCCAACGCACTAATAATATCAGGTTTTTGTTTTGTTTAACGACACCAATAGAGCACATTGATTTATTAATAATCGGCTATTAGATGACAAATATTTGAAAACTTTTACACGTCCTCAATTGTGAGACAGCCTGCGGTGAATATTGAACCATGCTCATCAGTTTGATAGTCCGATGTCCTACCATCGAAGCATTCAGACTAATCTAGGTTCTAAGTGACACTGTCGTACATTATGTGATGTAAAGTAATTACTATTTCATAATATGATATAATGTTCTTACATAGATAAACATTAAGTGTGATGATATGTATTATTATGACGTTTGTGGTGGCGACTTCCAAACCGCAGACAGTTTTACGAAATAAATGACAGATATTCACCTCTGGCGATGTCATTTTGTACATAATGAAAACAGGCGTTTACTAACCTTGAGATGTTAAAATGATAGAGAACAGTTGTATTCATCTAGAGTATATGAAAATAGTTTGTAATGTCTCGCGGTAACGGTTATGTCGTCAACATCCTATTTTATAAATAGCTTTCAGCGGTAATCTCAAGGTCATGAATTTTAAAATGGAGTCTGTGAAAGGTAACAGTTGAGATTAATGGAATGACAAGCGACGACAGCGGACTCTTAACTCCTGGATAGGGGCGGGAAGGAATGGAGAGGAGAGGCAATCCAATAAAAATTGATAACTCATTCTAACTCTTCTTTTTTTTCAATAGATACAGAAATACCCAGTCTGTTATGTAATTATGTAACCTTGATCTTTTACAAGTTTATGTTCCTTTACCCATAAGAAAACTATATGCAGCGTATACAGAACTTTTAAGTTAAGTTAAAAGTTTTAAACATTCAAATATGTAATTATAACGTTTCAGTTATTTACAGACAAGAGTCAGCAATGATTCTTTAACAAAGGATAGTATTTATGTGGACTTTGAAAAAGACTGAGAATCGCTAAATGACGTTAGTCTGATCCAAATATTGTAACCATACCTTTAAAATCAAGACGCCGACGGGGATTTGAAGCTACTGAATAATGACACAGCAACAACATCGTTCACGGAGAGACAAAACTAAAGTTAAGACACCAACAAAGATTTGATATCACCGTACAGTAAAGAAAAGTAAAAGTTTGTTTTACTTTACGACGCCTCTAGAGCACATTGATTTTTATCTTATCATCGACTATTGGACATATTTCTTTAGAGGAAACTACATAGGCTACTCTTTCCGATAAGAAACAAGGGTTCTTTTATATGCACTTTCCCACAGACAGGGCAGCACATACCTTAGCCTTTGATGAGCTAGTTGTGGACCACTGGTTGGAAGTCACCGAACAGTGACACATTAACAGCACCATTCACAAAGGAAAGGCAACCAAAAAAAAAGAAGAAGAAGACAAGCAACATTTGGATTCTCTCAAACGTTATTACAATATATTTGCTACATAGAGCTAAAATAACCTACCACAATAACATTGCTGTAATAGAACAGTCAAAACAAGTAGGTTACGTGTTAAAATTAACAAACCTTTAAACTGTAGAGTAATTTTATCACGCCTGTTGAGATTTTATCATGCTTGCTCTGAATCGAAACCACTGTAGCGTGAAAAACAATCTCCATTATCAAAGTCAGGCTAACCTATGAGATACTGCCCACACTTTACATACCATTTGAAAAACAATAGCATAATTGCACGCCAAGTTGGTGTTGTGGTTATGCTTTCGAACTCACGGGTTGCAAGTACAGGGTTCAAATCTTAATAATGGAATAGGATTTTTAATCTCAATACCGACCCCGGCCTAGAATGAGTGATATGCAAAATGTTGTGGGTAGGTGTGCACCACTTCTACGAATAATGGTCAACACCTGGTTCATCAAAGGCCGTGGTTTGTGCTGTCCTGTGTGTGGGATAGTGGATATAAAATATTCCTTGCTGCTTATGGTTAAGAATAGCCATATTAGTGTGGTGGGGATTTCGTCTCTACTAACATAACATCTGTCATAGACGGACAGCATAGCAAACTGTTGTGTACCCAGGAATATGAACACTATGACCTTTGACTTTAACTTGACCTGACATGACCTGACCACTGACACATTATCACTGTATGTACCAATGAATAAGTAAATTAAAGACGCTACATCTTGCAAATTAAAATGTACCTGCCAAATGTTTGTTTGATGGTTTCTGTTACACACTACACATGCTTCATCATATTATAATCACATGGTATACCAGTCTTTGTTTAACTGAGTAACAGCAATGTGATTATTTTCCGTTCCAACCAGTGATCCACAACTGGTTCATCAAATGCCTGTTATGTGCTGTCCTGGCTGTGGGGCGGTGCATATAAAAGACCCCTTCTTGCTCATCAGAAAGAATGGCTGCAGTAGGTTTCCTCTAAATACATATGTCAGAATGATCGTATGATTGACGTCCAATAGCCGATGATAAGATAAAAATCAATATGCTCTAGAGGCGTCATCAAATAAAATAAACTTTACTTTACTTTAACAATGTGTATTGCTAGTATAGATCTTAAACCCAGTTTTCTGTACTGGGCATTACGTATCACATTTATTTGACATAAAACATTATTCTTTCTAAGGTACTATTTATAAATTTCAGGGATACATTTTACAATAATCACAACACACAGATCAAAGCACCTCTTATGATACCAATATATATTTAAAACAGATTGTCTAAAACGTTTTGTAAGATGTACTAGTAATGAAATGCAGTTAGAATATCTTGTATCTCGTTTTGTAAGATGTACTAGTAATGAAATGCAGTTAGAATATCTTGTATCTCGTTTTGTAAGATGTACTAGTAAATGAAATGCAGTTAGAATATCTTGTATCTCCAGGTAATGGTCTTATTTAGGGTCTATGCTTCACACCTAAGTGCGGAAAACACATGTACAATTTGCTGGGTATGAAATGAGGCTGTGGTTATAAGGGATGTCACCGGTGACGAAGGATATGCTCAACTTTCGCGAACACCTGGTAGCATCATTACTTTAACAATGATTCATTGCAGAACTTCACAATTGTGCCTATACGTCCCTCGGAATATGCCTAAAGCAAAAGTACGGGTTTGAACTAAATATCACTTTTGTAGGTTTTACAAATTTCTCTTTTAGTTATGTTAAAACGTTCTCACATGTCTCGTCTGCCACCAAAACTGTATCTCCGTACAATGTTGAGTCCAAAAGTTGGTAAGTCTGATTCTTCACTGAACCACCAGTTATGAAATCGTGTGTTCAGGAAAAGGGAATAAACCCGACCCTACCCGACTCACATTATAATAGTAGTCTCAAGTATTTGAGTGGGAGAAAAAAAAAAAAGGTGCATATACCGTGATATGCATCTTTGAGCGTGGGCGAACAAGAATGTTTGAGATGTAAATCAGTCGTATGTGGGAGTACGTTTGTATAATAGAAAACAAAAATGCATATTCTAATTTGGCTCAAAGCGATACGAAAGTGGGAGTACATTTGAATAGCAGAAAACAAAGATGGCTGTTCTAATTTGGCTCAAAGCGATACGAAATGCTGACTTTATTGTGTTTCAGTATAATGTTACCAGATTTTTATTCACCTGCTGGATGAACAAGAAATGCTACCTGTCCGGCGCTCCCATCAAAGAGAAATAGGTCGTACCTGGAGAGAGTTCACAAACAAGTTTCGAGTGGACTGGTAAACACGAAACCCTGTAGCTGGACTGCACACCCACCCAACATGATATACTTTAGCTGAACTACCTACCTGCCCGACATGGAACACTTTACCCCAATTACCTACCTGTCAGACACATACAGCGTGTACCTCATTTGTCACAAAATACGTACTCGAGCACATGCATTTTATTTTATGCTGATGCTGTTATAATTAAAACTGTTGAATAATTTACATGTTCTTTATAACCCATTGAAAGTGTCAGTAGTATATTCAAAAGACGTCTCCCAGCTATCGACCACACGTAGTCGTGTAAATGGTTAACCTTGATTCAATAGATTAAATTTTTTAAACAGAAACTCGATCAACCCACTCATCCTATTATGTCATTCGTATACGTCACGTTTTCGATGATAGGACTTTCTCCTACATAGCTAGGATACAGTTCATGCACATACAGAGACATACATGTTATTACTTTTCGTTTGTAAAGTAAAGTTTGTTTTATTTAACGACGTCTCTAGAGCACATTGATTTTTATCTTATCATAGGCTATTGGACGTCAAACATATGGCCATTCTGACATATTTCTTTAGAGGAAACCTGTTTACACATATGCTACTCTTTCAGAAAAGCAACCAGGGGTCTTTTATATGCATTTCCCACAGTGTAAAAGTCAATGTATATAAAGGTCTGGTAATATCGTATACCATTGTGACCACTGTTGTGAAGACAGAGATCGCAATCGATGTTCTAATTCTCAATACGACCAGAGTTCTGAGGTCCACCGGTGCAGGACTTAGATTGGTCAAATCACTGAAGCCTAGCGTGTACCGGAAACTTAGCCTCCCGTAACCTAGCGACAGTTCAATCATTATGCGACAGTCTTTAATGTATGTAATAAAACATACCAGCAGTTTCATGACGTTATCCCATTCGTAGTCTTAAACCCCAGAGATGTACGTTAAAATTACCTCCTTTATGTTGTTCACAGTTACGTAGCATGGTGTAGATGTACTTAAACTTAGTCAAAGCCAGTAGATGTACCATAAAACTGTCTCATCCTTAGTCCACATAGTTCCACGTGCTCTTAAATCTGATGAATGTAGGCTAAACTTGATATGGTATTTATGTCCTGCATAAATAAACATAAAATTCAGGATTTGTAAAGACTGGTGTCATCACCACGCCACTGCCGCTAATTCAGGATTGAAAAACTCTGATCACAATACATAATATTAATAAATTATATTTACTATCATATATAAAGCAAACAAGGTAAGGTAATACATTGAATGAACGTGAAATATTATCAGATCATTTATTTACCGTATTTATCAGGAACTTTCCATGTAAATGTCCATGTCATAGTGTATGTCATTAACGTATTTTTAACATTTATATGATAAAACATTATTTTATCGTAATATGTTTAACATACGTTTAAAACCATAGTTACTTTGAAGTACTGTAAGAAATGTACATTTACAGTGTACACATCAAATATATACCAATCATTTTTTGCTTAATACACGTGATTTGAAAAACCTCACACGTGTGATATTTAATCATTCTCTGTAATCAGCTGAAAATGTCCGACTAACATTTATTAATGGAAGCATCGCAACTTCTGTTTGTACTCCAAGAAAAGATAATATAGAAACTTTATTTAGCAAATTTTACATGAACAGTAAATCATTATGCGAAATAAATTTGTATATCCAATGCATCGTTCGTGCAATTTGTGCAGGCCTCAAAACATATTTCACGTACGTGAAACGCACGGTGCTATTTTTGCTGTGTAGTAATTACGTCAATCTGTCATCACCTAGCTAGTGTTACAGAGAAGTCTTACATAAACCTCATTACAAGGTAAAATGTTCTGGAGTATTGATCGCGTTCGTAAGAGGAAATAATCAAATATGAAGGCCTGTGGAACCGCTGCGAACATTCCACTATTGACCTACATTTGCTTCTTTGAGCTCGACAAGGAACCTGGGAAAGTTAATTGTTTGACGGATCGAGAGGTGTCCAATCTGACCGCAATGATTTTCAGTTCGGTCACGTCGCCATGGCTTTGTTTGGACACAGAACTGCCCCGAGTGAAAGCCAGATTGCCACAAGCTCTATTCAATAATTAAAAATCGATCGAAGTAGTGTTACTACTTGTCTACATTGCTATTTGTATCTCAGTATTTATAATTTACAAAGTACATCAGCCACATCACGGTTAGAGAAAACGTTTAATTATTGATATAACAAATAAATAGCTGAGATTGCATTTTTAAATTTGCATACAGTGTTTTTTTTTATATAATACACGACCTCGCGAATGTATTAAATGTTATGCACTCCAAACACCTAAAACACAGGCACATAGGAACGACAGTCTTGCACGTGCCCCCGGCCCTTCCCCCCCCCCCGGTTACTATGGCCATGCGATAATAATAATATTACAAAATTAAAAACGAATGATAAAAAAGAAATAATACAAATTATACAATACAAAAGATGAATTATTATAGATTGATGTTTAGATATATGCGGTTTCGGCCAAACATAATCCATTATAAATTTACAGCTACCGCATACCACACGACACGCACCGCATGTACAGCCAAACAGCTTAATACATTGTTACATGTTTATCCTCGCTTTATTTTGAATTAGTAATAGTTACCAGATATTTATATTTGTGTGTTAACTGAATTACCATATATTTATATACACATTTGCCGAGAATCTGTTCCAGACATTTCTCAAAGGACCAAATTACTTTTAATTAATATTTTCTCTATGGAGTCGATAACAATAACACTCTAGGCTTCAGGAAAGAACGTATTGATTGTAGGGCAAGACGGTCACAAGATACGGTCAATGGTAAGACTTGGTATTTTCATTTGGACATAATACCTTTGAACTGAGCTTTACTAGACAATCTAGCAGATACTAGACTTGATATTGTGTCATTAATTAATTAACCAAGGCTCGATTGGTAAGTGCATACCACTTGCACCAACCAGTGATCCACATCTGGTTTATCTAAGGCTGTGGTATATGCTGTCTCGTTTGTGGAATAGTGCATATGAAAGATCCCATTGCTTATCATAGGAAAGAGTAGCCCGTGAAAGGGTTTCCTCTAAAGACGACGATTCGCAAAACATCATGTCTCACATCTAATAGCTGCAGAATAAAAAAAATTAAATGTGCTTGGGTGTCGTTAAATAAACATTGCTTTCCTTTTATCTTGGTTGATTCACACAAAAGACCTGGAACACGTGAAATTCACAATTTCTATATCACATACTGATTTGAAAATAAAAAGGCAGAACTGTATTTTTTTCTAATTTTAAATAGATCCTTAAAAACATTAAACAATTTGTGCGCATGGCTTCTACAAATTATACAGAAAAAATGGGATTTGTTGCACAGAATGCGGATCTAGTGCCCGAGGCTTTGTAAATTTAATGAGAAAGCAGGCTATTTCACTCTTCTGATGACTACCGAAATACTGGAGAGACCATGCGCGCCATGCAGCGTCTTTAAACCAGATGTAACATCATGTGTGCATAGTATATGCGCATAGTCTATGCGCATAATGAAAGATAAATCAATATATTGATCGAATGATTAAAAAATATATATAATAAATATAAAAAATATTTAAAACTTTTTTACGGAAAGCGGAAGAAGGAAAAGAAGAAGAACAACAAAAACTTGCATCATCGACAACACAACAACAATCCAGGCGCTGATACAGAATTTCTAAAGGGGGAGGGTCCAAATATGATGGGTAATGGTTACTTTTAATGCCCTTCCACTCGGAAAATTAAAAAAAATCCTTTCAAAGGGGATCTCGTAGGATCCGCTACTGCAATCAATTCTAATAAAAATACAAAAAATATCTTTTTAGTTATACATTTAGTACATTTGAAGACGAAGGCCCAGTTGTTCAAAACCAAATTATAAATCACTGCAAATGGTAATTGAAGAGATATGTTAAAACTTAGTTTATAATAGCCTAAAGTATCCACAAATAATTAAATAAGGAGTATATTTGAACTTTCTATGAAGATATTTGAAAGAGAAATGTCCATCTACCCCATGGTTAGCTTAACAATGCTTTGAACAACTGGGCCAAAGTGTTTAAGGTGATGTAGTTTCACTAAATGGGAGCTAGAAAGGGAGCTAGTGTCGCACTGGTGGCACACACACTCAACCAGTAATCGACATTCTATACTGAACAGCAAAAGAAATACAAATTATAACTTCCAATGTTTGATAGAATAGACGATAACCATATTTTGATGTTGGTTGTTTTGCTTACTGGAGATATGTGCAGAGAGGTGTAAAGCATGCATAGCATGTCTTATGGTTTTATGAATTTTTCGTCTAATTTGATTAAAGTGGGTCTGAACAAACATTTGCATTTCTTTTGCTGTTCTGTATATTATTACATATTTGCACAGTCACGCATGCATTGACACTATGAACTCTCAATGTGTCTCAATGCGGATCTGTTGAACCCGCCCCTGGGAATACTATGCGAAGGTGTGCTGACATGCAAATACACCTACACATTTATAATGGTTGTATAGACATTTCTTTTGGTGTTCAGTATATATTCATATTTGCACAGTCATGCATGCATTGCTAATATGAACTCTCAATGTGTCTCACTGCGGATCTGTTGAACCCGCCCCCTGGGAATACTATGTGAAGGTGAGCTGACATGCTGATACACCTACACATTTATATTGGTTGTGTAGACATTTCTTTTAAAAAATTGAAAATATTTCCAACGTTTGAATAAGGTCTGATATTTGAACAGTAGGCTGTTTAATACATTTAGACAATTTTGTGATAATTAGGTAACAATGTAACACCTGTATGTGAATAAAATTAAACGTAAAATAAAGTGCTAAATGGTACATATAACACATTTGAATAAACTGGCAACCAGCGGCTAATGTTCTGGATATTTGCAATTAGTCATACTAACAATACACAGTATGTTTCCAGCTCGATATTTACTCAGACTTGAACCTGCATAAAATATGTCACGAACATATAGATATGATATATAGCCATTCTTACAAACGTCTTTTCTACATGTCTGTACATTCACAAACCGCAATAGCGTATTATGCATTCAAAACATTTCACAAATCGACTTTCTTCAGTATAAAAACCAACCAGTTACATAAACATCTGTGGTCCAGTAGTAGGACATCCGACTCTCAAACTGAAGACTGGTTTGTTTTTGTTTAACGACACCAATTGATCACATAAATTTATTAATCATCGGCTATTGGATATCAAACATTTGGTAATTTTGACAGGTAGTCAAATGTGAGCCAGCCTCCAACGGGTTTGAACCACTGTCATCAGCTTGAGAGTCCGATGTTCTCCCGCTGAATCACCGAGGCTCAGAAACAGTGGTTCAAAACCAGTTAGAGGCTGGCTCTTACTTGACTACGTGTCAAAATAATCAAATGGATGACATCCAGTAGCTAATGATTAATAAATCGGTATGCTCTGGTGGTGTCGTTAAACAAAACAAACAAACGCAACAGGTTAAACACTTGATGGCATAATGTAGATATATTCTGTATTTGCTTTTCAGGCGACAGTGACTTTATATATTTTAATGAAGTATTGATACGAGTTCTGTCTGTCTGTCTGTCTGTCTGTCTCTGTCTCTCTCTCTCTCTCTCTCTCTCTCTCTCTCTCTCTCTCTCTCTCT
>JAULBS010146640.1:0-12382 GCA_032355785.1 Symmetromphalus regularis | reverse complement strand
CATTTTAATTTATATTTCGGACACATTTTTCTATGATCGTTTCGATCTTTGCCTAATTTTATTATATTTGTTTTATCTATATTAATTTTTAGACCTGAAATATTTGTGAAATACTGTATTGTTTCCATAGAAACTGTAAGAGATTTTTCATACCAATCTAGTAATAATGTGTCTGCAAATTGTGATATTTTAAATTCATTTCCGTTTATCTTAATCCCTTTTATATCTTTATTATTTCTTATCCATACCAATAATTTCAACACACAAAATAAAAATATAAGGAGATAATGGATCACCTTGCCTACAACCTCTACCAAGCTTGAAACGTTCAACAAAATTACCATTTATAGATAAACACGATTAACAATCATTGTAGAAAGTTGTTATTCATTTCTGTATTGAAGCACCAAGTTTAAAATAAGATAAAAAAATTATTATAAAATTCCATGAAAGGGTGTCAAACGCTTTTTCAAAGTCTACTAGTAAAAGCATTCCTGATTTATTTGTTGTTGTTGTGTAATGTAATATTATTACCTATAGATCGACCCTGTATAAATCCATTTTGATCCATTGATATTAAAGATGACTTTCTTAATTCTTTCTGCAATAGCTGCTGACCCTAATTTGTAAATAACGTTTGAAAGTGATATTGGTCTCCAATTTTTAATATATTCTTTAACCTTATCTTTTTTTGGAATGTTTAATTAATCCTAACTTCTGCGAATCTGATAACTTTCCTAGTTTATATCCAAAATTTAAACTTTTTAAGACAAAATAACATATCAGACCAAAATAATGTTATAAATTCAGCTGTATATCCATCTGTCCCAGGGGACTTAAAATTGTTCATTTTTTGTAAAACGTTTGTAACTTCATCATAGGTTATTTTATTTCTTCTTCTAACGAATTTGATATAGTATCATTCAGTTTGACAACTTTACAATTATGAAGTTGTTGAGATCGACATCATTTAATTCATTGTCTCGATTTGCGTATAATGTTTTATAGAAATTTACAACTTCTTTCTCAATATCCTTTGGATTTTCAAGTACATTGTTTTCATTATATATTAATGTGGCTAACACTTGTGTTACATAATTCCTCTTTTCTAGGCTACACAAACATTTTGATGGTTTTTCACCATGTTCCATCCATCGAGCTTTAGACATAATAAAAACACCTTTCAAGTTTTATCTTGTATGACCTTCTAATTCATTTTTTAAATTATAAAGATTTTCATCTAAAGATGTATCACCTGTTTTTTGGCTAAGCAAAATATCAATATTTTTTCTTCTAATAGTTTTTTTGGTTATTTGCTGTTCTTTTTTCTAGGGGCAAAAACAATTGTTTTACCTCTTATTCCATCATTAAAACTTATAAAAATAACTGATCATTGATATTTAATTTTACATTAAACAGTTCATCTCCAGATAATGTATCAAAGTCGAAGGGAACCGATACAAAATATTGTTTTACATTATCTCTAATAATTTCTTTAACCATAAAAATATAATCCTTATCATATAAAAGAGAATTATTAAATTTACGAAAACCTTTTCCTCTTACAATGTCTAGCCATTTGATTTCAAGTGTAGGACGTGAGTGGTCAGTTTTGTAACCTGTTTCTGTTGATGTATTGCATGTATACGTTAAAAAATCTTCACTGACTAATATAAAATCTAGACGACTTTGTTTAAATGGGTTTTTTTGCCGCCAAGTATATCTTTTAATATCTGGATGCTGATAAGGCCAACTATCTACTAAATTATTTTCTTCAATTAGATTCAGAACTTCGGTTCTTGCTTTTGGGTTATTTATATTACTATAATTTGACATATCTATATCCTTATCTAAACATAAATTCCAGTCCCCACTTATTACGTATGTTGCATTCCCATTCTTTCTATAATTGATTCCAATTGTTGAAAAAACGATTGTCTATCTTTATCACTTGGACCATATATATTCACAAGTGTGAACCGCTTATTTAATGACACATCTATTGCTAATAAATTGCTATCGGTACTGCTAAATCGAATTAGTTTTAACTGAATTAAAATAACATTCACCTACACCCCACTGTGACCTGATTAAAATGTCTTGATCTTTTGTAAAGTGTGTATCTTGTAACAAATGTACTTTAAAGTTTGTATCTCTTAAATAGTTAAATACCTCCTTTTTCTTTTCAACAGTTTGGAGACCTTGACAATTAACAGAAATAAGTTGCACTGTATCATTCATTATCAAACTGGTCAGTTTATAGTAACATAAATAGTGTGTTCTTACTGTATACTGAGTGGTGAACGTTTTCATTTAAATACAAAGAAACATTCATACTAATCTTTTCAGTCACAGACACGCATCTTCTTTCATACACACGATTACAGGAATGGAAAATATTGAGTCATTCGACTTTTGACCCCAAGCCAGAGCCGTTAAGTTAAAGAAACAAAGTGTCTTTTTATCTTCTGAAATAAAAATTATTTTCTGTTGGGTGCCCAGTCACATTGACATTGGGGTAATGAAAAGGCACACCTAGCTGCCAAGGCTGGCTTGAATTTTTCTCGTGCCAACATGTGTAAACCATTTTCTGATTTTAAAAATTGAGGTTAACAGGTATATTTTAACTAACTGGCAGGATTATTGGAACAATGAGAGAGCGAACAAACTTCATTCTATAAAACCGGTATTGGGGGTTTGGCAGGCTTCCTACAGACGGTCAAGGAAGGATGAAATTGGTTTGTATCGTTCTCGTATTGGCCATACGTATTTAACTCATATTTTTCTTTTGAAAAGAGACCATCCGCCTCATTGTGAGCACTGTCTATGTATATTGACGGTTCGTCATATTTTGATTGATTTTCCTCACCTTCAGCCTGTTAAAGATAATGTATTTTTTAATGAGGGTGTGATGGAATAATTTCGATTCCACCCACAGCTTAGTATTAAGTTTTTAAAGAAGACTGATTTTTATAGAACGTGTTTTTTCATAATCTTTAGTTTGTTTCAAGTTAATATATTGTGTATACGTTTTGATATCGTGGATTTGTTTGTATATGTTTTGAAAAAATGAACTTTTGATGTAAACATAGTGTGAACCCCCAATTGCTGGGAGGTCGTTAAATAAATAAAGTCAGTGGTATTACCAAAAGCAAAGCAACACCACTGACAACCAAAGCTATTAAAGCAGAGTTTTAACTATTGGTTTGTTTAGGGTTTTTTCTTGTTTTTTGTTTGTTTTGTTTTTGTTTCAATGAAAGAGAGACAACTCATATTTAATTTGTTAAAGGTAGATATGTGGTTATGAATTCTGTATTTGTATTTACTAAACAATTATACGAATCATCTATACTACATACCAGCAGGGATTTACCAGGCTCGCAAAACCTGCATAAAGAATGCAATAAAATCTCATCTGGACCCAAAAATCAGAGACACTGCATCCCATCGGACTCTTATAAAAATATCAAAACTGTTTTGAGTTATATAATAGGGGGCGTGTGGGGTGGAGGGTGTACTAGAACATTTTAGTGTCATAAAATTCATTTATTCAATAGAAAACAAATGCAAATTAAGACAGAATAAATATTTTGTTCTTAATGCTAAAACAATTGTTTGCAAACTCTTGACTAAATTATGGACAGTTAGGTTTTAGGTTGGAATCCTCAGAAAAGAAACCGATGAGTCCCAAGGACCCCTCTTTTATAAAAACTTTTTTTTACATACAAATATGTTATTTTTAACTATTGGTATCATAAGTATTGTTTTGCCCAATATTGCTCTGTTTATTAATTGTATCTTTCATTGTTGCAGATCTTCGCCGGTAACGGGCTGACAAAAACAAGATTATATAGAGCAAAGTGTGATTCCATTTGAGAACATCAAACCTAATACTGAGAGAAAAACAAAAATAATATTAGGAAAATAAAATAAATTAACATACAAGACATAATAAATTGTAAAACAAATCTAAAATGAAATCTGTAAGACTACTTTTGATTGAAATAAAAATTAAAACTACTAACGGTATTGAATATGATTTAAATTTTTAAAATTGTATTTGAAATTGTTTTAAATTTAATGAAATATAAAGCAAACTATTTTGCTAATATGTTTTGCTATTTTCTTAATGCACATTACAGAAATGACAAAGTTGTCACAAATCAACCTGTAACCGATATAGTGTCAGTGGTTTTACTTTCATGTCAAGAGGTATTCAAAAGTTTTACAATAACGGCTAACGGTAGAATACCCGTCACATCTTCAATGAAAAAAAAAAAACATTTTTTTTCGATTTATTTGTCCGTAAGCATAATTCATTATCATTTTAAAAATAATACGGTGGTTATGTTTGGAAATCAATTGGGTCAAGTGTCAATGAGAGCATGCGTTTAATGGAGTTTTGAACAAAATATGATTAAACACAAAAATCGGCTTAATTAAAAATAAAATTCCTTAACGTGACAATATAGGGTGTCCAGTATTATAATTATTTTAATGAAAAAAATAAAACATAAATAAATCATTTCATATAAATTGTTTTATTTCTTCATTCAAGGGTTATAACCGTTGACGTTTTTATGAGGACTGCCACTTTAACCATTTTCATTTTAAAACTTCAAACCGAACATTTGGTGCAGACCATTTTGGAATTTGATTAATTGTTTAACGACCCCCCCCCCTCCAGCACAAAAAATAAACATCGGCTATTGGGGGTCTTTTGGAATTTGACGACGTCACGCTGAATGTGTAGAATATCCTCATATCCGTCAACACTGGTTCATCAAAGGCCGTGTTATGTGCTGTTCTATCTATGGGACAATGCATATAAAAGACCCCTTGCTGCTTATCGGAAAGAGTAGCGTATGTGGCGAAATAATCTGATGTAGATGTTGTACCCAATCCGTCCGTGCCCCACACCCCTACCAAAGTCGTTCCTTCGGGCCTGTTCTAATAATAAATAAATAAAAGCACACTTTATAAAAATTAATGTTTCTTCTTTCAAGTTATAACCTTCAAATGATGTTTTTATGAGAACTGCCACTTTAACTATTTTCATTTTAAAACTTCGGGTTTCCTAAAGGGGAATCCCGCTTCCGCAACATAGGATTGGTTTTCCGATTAATAGCAGTGGATCTTTTCAGTACTAGATTTAGGCATAAGCTAAACAAGTTGCAGCTTAGGGACGCATAATCCGCAGGTGCTTCACCAAATTTCTTGTTTTTTTTAAATATATATATCAAATATATATAGCTTAATATAAATGGAAGTCTTCATAAATGGAATATGGGGCGTTCCGTGGTATTGTGGACATGACCAATCAAAATTAAAAGTGCCAGGAAATGTTTGTTTTTGCAATCAATTTACAGCCAAGATATCTTATTTCTAGAATCTGTTGTGTATTTTCACCTCATGTCTCAACTTCTTAAAATCTTTACAGTTAAATTTGATTTAGTAAAATTTAGCGTTGCGGACGGGACAGTTCAAAAAGTGTGTTACTTTGGTATGTTTGGGTGATATCTCTAAAGAAAACACCTTCGACAAGAAGAATTGTATGGTAGAGTTATCAAAAACTTGTTTGACATCCATGGTTTTTTTTATTTTAATGACTGTCGAAATTTCGAAATGTCCCGTCCGCGACATCTGACGTCTTAAAATTTTGATATTTGGAAAACCTGAACATCTTTACCAAAATAATTTCAGATCCTTTAAAACTATCCTATTAGCTCTATAGAAGATATAAAAAGAAACTTGACTGAAAAAATTAAAACTACATTTTGAAATAAAATTAAAATGTTGCGGACGGGATATTTTGTTGCAGACGGGACATTTTGTGTTTATTTACATACATGTTGTTTCATAAGGTTTGGATAAAAAGCTCTATGAACAAATTTTGAAGTTTGTAGTCCTTGTTTTGAACACTTATCCTGTGCAGAAAAGTTTCTTTGATCTTACTGAATAGTTGACTATATGGAAGAAAGACAGTGTACTTCAATTCAGTCAGTCGGATTAGAGCTAGCAACATGACATCTACTAGTTCTGACAGAACTAGGAAATTCAGAGAAAATATTAAGAATGACAGTTAAAAGTATGCTATTCAAAAGGAAAAGGACAGAGTTCATGAAGTAAAGAAAAGTGCTGAAACAAAGCTGAAGATTGACCAAGATCCAGAGAAGGCAGAAAGTATCCAAAAGATTGAAAGGGAAAGAACAAAAAGCTTATCGTCAAAGGAGAAAGTCTGTAGTAAATCTGAAAATCACCAATACACCACCCATTCAACCTGCTGATACAGGAGCTTTCAACTCTAGTTCAATACTTGTCAAAGCAGTACACCTAGAGAAAAGCAAAGTCTTCCAAAGTCCCCACATCACCAGACTTCAGTGCTTGTTAAGAATGTGCAGACATTAACATTACACAAGAGAAAGGCAGTAGAAGATTTAGGAACACCTGCCGCAAAGAGACAGATAGATGAAAATGATCGAGACACGAGGTTTGACAGAATATCTGAAGAGCTGCAGAAAGAAGTGCAAGATTTCTATGAGAGGGATCACATCTCCCGAATGTGTTATGGAAAAAAAAAATGTTCTATCTAAGTCAAAACAGTCAATGGCTGTGTGCACAAGAAAAGAGACTACTGATCATGAACTTAAGTTTATATTGAAAACAAATGTTTGTATTACATATAACATAAAGTAACAATGAAATTGAAAATTTCAGTATTAGGGCATTCTCAAACATTAAAAAACACTTATTACAAATTATAAGACAAGTGGACAAAACTATCCAGTCTGCAAGAAATTTGTATATCAACATTTAATTTTATTTTATTGAAAAACATCTTAGTTATTATATTATGAACACTGAACTATTATTATCTTTCTAATTGACGACATTTCGAAAATAAAATCTTTTTCCTGAATACCCGTTTATATTTTTATATCGGAACATAATCATACATTCTTTTAAATGTCATAAAGAGAAGTAAAAATCACTTTAAAAGATGCAATATATGTCTAGCTAGGTTTACATATTAAAACCAACAGTCAATAAAAGGGATTGGCAACCTCTTGATTGCATGTGGACAAAACACCTGTGGGTGTCCCGTCCGCGACGCTGCTAATTTGCATTCTACTATAATACTTAAACTGCAATAATGTTGTTTTTTGGCGTATAACCCTGCAAAAATATCTCTGTTGCCATGTAATGAGCATTGAGATTTAAATTTCCTGCAAACAGAGCAGATGTTTTGACCTATGTACAATAACCCCAAAACCCATGTGTGAAATGTGTCACTTCCGCGACACTCACTTTTTTGGCAGAAAATTGACCTATTCGTTTTAAGTCTGGAAATACTGAGGTACCGGTATACAACGTGCTATTCTCTATTGATGAGTTACAGGATGCTCTTCGGTTTTTTAAACACTTACTGAATCATCTCTTTTGGTTCTTCATAACATTTTTAATAAAATATGGATTTCTGGTGATTTTCCTTCTGATTGGATGAAAGCAATTATCATTCCTATTCCTAAGCCTGGTAAGGATCCAACAAATCCTTCCAACTATCGCGCTATTGCTCTTACAAGTTGCATGATTATGTAAAACCATGGAATGATCAACCGTGTAGTAGAACGGCTAAGGAGAATAAACGTGAACTTCAGGAAAGCATGAAACTTCCCACAGAGGTAATGATATCTAAGAATCATGTAAAAAAAACAAACAAAAAAAACCCCAACAACATAGCGCCATCTTTAAATCTTCCATTTTAGCCAATATATTCATATCTACAGCAGTTGGAACTGTAAATCAAGCATCTTTACAATATCAGGCAGTAATATGGAATGATCAGAAAATTTGAGAGCTAAAACTTTTAGCTCTCTTTATAATGCAGGTAAGAGAGAAACAAAGTTTCAAATTTAAACCAATGTTTCTGACCCAAGGAAATGAAGTGGATCCATTTAAAATGAAGTCGGATAGCTACTAGTTTGGATTTCAAGATGGCCAGCATAGTTTTAACTTTATTTAATATCTCTAGGTAAAACTGGATGCAAATTGTGATGAGACGAAGCTCTCTGAGATCGGGGGAAATGCAAGCCAGGTCTGCCAATCAGACGTATTGTCGTGGTTGGCGAAGTATGATGTTGTGTCAGAGTCAGTGAAGGGATGAAAATATGGCCAACCTTTTTCCATCGGAGGACCAAATGCACAATAAATCTCATGAATTGAGAGGTATCTGAAATCCTTGGCAAACCAAAAATAGTTCTAGTAAGGTCGTTGCATTAGCCAATCGTATGACGTCAATGTGTTACGTCCCAGTATGACGTAACACTGATACAAACAAACCTGTTGAGCCATAATATTATGGGTAATACTATTTTAAAGGGCGTGGATATTACACAGAAAGTCGGCTGATTAACGCACGACTATCGCACCGTCTGTTCTTTAACGGACGACTCTTGCACCGACAGTCGGTTTATTGGAGCAAACGCCTGAAGACGTAACAAGGAATGTTGTAGTTTCTCAATTAATTGTTTGGATTTAATCTTGACTAAGTCACTGAACCCTAGATGTATTAGTAAATAGTCCGGTGCATGTCTACGTTGTAACAGTTGTTGTTCTGCTGTAAGGCGCATGCGTCGCAAAACTGTCGGCGCAATAGCGGTACACCTATCATACCGTCTTTAGACTCCCCGAACCCGGTGCCCTAGTCCTAGAACATTCGTCCCGCGTGGGTTTGGGAGAGGGGGTACGTGCCCGGACCAAAGTGGACGTCGACACGTCTAAACCAATGGCGTAGATTCCTTTAGGCCTTGTAGGCATGTGCCTTCACATTGTTTTCAAAAAAATGCCTCAAAATGTAGCTGCGGCCATATAGACTTTAAATTTTCCGGGGGAAGGGGGTGGAGAGACATGCTACCGGACCACCCGAGAGGAACTGTGCCTACACATTTATTTATGCCAAGCTACGCCCCTGTAAACTACTTGAACTGTACTGAACCGACTTTAGGTGCAATAATTATACACATCATATTTTAAATGGTTAATAAATGTTCAATGCATCTGTTCTGTACTTGTTTACATGCTACTAGTGTAATAAACAAGACTTAGGTGGTGGACATTATATGGATATGTTATTTCACTTGATAGTCACATATATACCATCCTGAAAACGTCAGGGGTCAAACGAGTTGGTGACCCCTAACGTTGTGATAATGGATATGTACTTGCATAATAAATGTAGAACCATGGATATACATTTTATTGTAGATTTTTTTTCTTCTCACATTTAAATGTGTAAACCACGTGTGAGTTTACTGAAACTTATCACATAGCTATATCCTCCACTGCGGTGTAATGAAAATATTCATTTATTTATGGATGCATTATATTTTACACATTTAGCGTGACGTCATTATCAAATTAAAACAACATGTCTAGTATCAAAATACAAGGCATGAGACTAAAGTGGCAGTCCTCATAATTTGAAAAATAAAAAGTTATGAAAATTTTATTCCTGAAAATGTTTTTTGTTTTTGTTTTAACAGCCATCGCGGAGCCTCCCCTCCTCCCCACATACACTCTTTAAGGGATAACTAATTTTTTTAAAAATCACTAATAATTATTTTTCTGAATAAACATTTTCAGTCTCTGTGACAAAATAAAGTGGCCGAAATCCGGAGTTTACAAAGTATGAGACGGGTCACCTACTTTTCAGTGCGCCCAACCCCCAACCACTTTCATATGTACTCAGTGGGCCCTGTTTAAAGAGTGTAGCTGTATATCTATGGTGTATTATTAAAATATGTTGAACTATTTGACACCTTATAATATCAATTAAATAAAAATGCTTGTAATTCATGTTTTATGTTCGATTTTATGTCACAATGTCATGTACATATGTATTAACGCGGATATATATTACCCGTGTCTCGTATTATGAAATTCAAATTAGAATGTACTTGTTGAAACAGCCATAGGTTGAAATTATGGTAGGGACGAGAAAATAAAGACGAACCTTTGTGAAGGCCCTGTGACTTTTTTCAGCTTTAATATAATGGTGATATTTTTGTTTCTAATATTTACGAGCAAATGTTTTTTTTTAAATTTTTATTATTATATATTTTTTTACATATATTTTCCGAATGGAAGGATCTATTTATCCATGACAATACAGTAAAGTACTCTTACAAAGAACATGCATACAACATAGTACAGGATAGAACAACTGATCGTAAAGTCCCGTTTTTTCTCTGTATATATAAGTAACAAATTTTAATGTTTAGAACGAACCACGTATAACGAATTAACTTATAAAACGAACCAAATATTTTTTACCCCCAAATGTCAACTTCAGTGTAAATTAGTGTGTGTACAGCGAACAGGAAATAGACCTAATTTTTGTTAAAGTAATTTGCATCTTACCAATCAGCGGCATTATCGACAATGTCAGTAAAACGACCACACTTAAAACATCAACCAATGAATGGCTGCCTATGTTTACTTTGAAACATTGTGTCAATTAAGGATTAAGTTTGTGAACAGTATGTTCTCGTTTCAGTTACTGAATGTATTGATGTATAACGGCCTGAGTAGAAATAAACTTGGTCTTTGTTTTTGTTCGCATGTGTTAAGTCTTTCTCGCTTCATTGCAACTTCATTAACTTTTCAACGGTATCCAACAAGAAGACTGACACAAAAAACTCACTACACTAAAGTACACTAATTAGCATTAATTAATCAGATATTGTGTTTGTTGAGAAGACAGTGGACTACACGGTGACAGTGTCTACAATGAGTGAGACTGTGAGTGCGCTGGACACAATAAGACTATTTTTTTCAAAGTAAAGTTGATGTAGGCAATCTCATGTTCGACTCAATTGCCGACATTGCAACAGCCTTACAGGTTATGAGACCGACGCTCACTAAACAGACCAAAATTATCAACTTTGTTTCAAACTGTGAATGACTAAACCCTTATTTTATTCAAAATGTTTTATTTGTGCTAATAAATCACCTATTTTAAAACAAAATTCTTGTGTTTCAATTTAAATTATCCAAAATGGCGGCCAACTTTACTCTTTAGCAAAATCTGTACAGCGAACTACTGCTATAACGAATCAATAGTCATGGTCCCTTGCAGTTCTTTGCAAGAGTACTTTACTGTAATTCATTATTATTTTTAAAACATTGATAATAAGCGAGATGCGGTGGTTATGTAAGTAGTTGAATGAAGTATTTCTATGTTTATATTTAAAATTAATTTTTTGTTTAGAAATTAATTAGGTCAAGGGTCTGTGAGACTATGCGTTTAATATCCTATTACTTTTGTAAGTGCGTGGTTGTATTTGTTTAGATAATTACTAAAATATGTTAGATTATGGAAAACTATAATATAACTTTAAAATACGTTAGGGGTTATCCATCTTTTCCCCATCATCTTCACGAGTGTACAAAACGTACTCTTTTTCGGGACCCTCTCCTTCCGTCCCTCAAACTGAAAAGGAAAAAAAAATAATGATTTTGAAATAGTATTATCCATGGTCGTAACTACATTGAAGCAAATCAGGTAAATGCCTCATACCGAAATTGACGATTTTTTTTTATGCAAAGACCCCTCAACCAAATTTGTTTGACTCACTCCGCTCGACGATTAAGTATTTTTGCCTCATTTAAAAAAAAGAGTCTAATTACGGACATGTTATCATTTAAAAAAATAAATAAATTCAAAAGCGTACATGTTCCTTTAACCGCCTCCCCAACAAAGTACATTTTGTACGCTCGTGAAAATGATGAAATAATGGATGACACGTTTAACAATTATATTTGAATATAAATATACTCCGTCAAAAAAGTTTAGCAATTCTGTACAAAATAAGAAACAAAGAACCTGGTAGAACTATTAAATTAATTTGTACGCACTCTTTCATTGGTATATCATTTCTTAATGTGACCAGCAGTAAGCTGCTGTCACAATCTGAATGTCTTCTCTTTAAAGGCATATTCCCACGGGATTTAAGGGGATTTGTGCCCTAAATATTGATTACGAATGAAACTTACATGCTTTTGTTATACTAGATCTCGTTTTCATATCACGCAAGATATTTTAACTGAACCATGGTATAGGAAATTCCATCTTGAATAGATCGATTTTTTTCACATATAAAATTTTCAAATTTCAAGATCGGAACAGCTGTAAAAAAAATATACAGAAGTTTTAAAATAACGGCTAACGGGTGAATACCCGTTACTTGACTAAAAATATAATAGTCACACCTTCAATGGAAAAAATGCCGTTATTTTTTTCGATGTATTTGTCCGTGAGCATAATTCATTTTTATTTTTAAAATATTGATAATAAGCGAGATGCGGTGGTTATGTAAGTAGT
>JAULBS010146619.1:0-12385 GCA_032355785.1 Symmetromphalus regularis | reverse complement strand
GTGTACCCGATCTGTCAGTGCCCCCCCCCCCCACCCCCACATCCCCACCACACTCCCTAAGTAGTTCCTACTGGCATGATAATGATATATACAACTTTCATCCATAAATATAATCTAACCCTAATATTATAACAATAAGATTTGACGCATACAATTATTTCAAAATTTAAACTAGTAAACTACTGTTTAGGAAATTTTAATAACAGAATTTCTCGCCTTCTAAGTAGTATAAAGAACTTTCATCGAGAACTTCCGGTTACTTCCGGTTTTTGTTTTAGAGCATGAGAGTTTCGTTTTTGTGACATAAATATATTTTTTGACAGAATAAGAAACCGACACAAGCAAGATGCCTCGGATAATGATAAAAGGGGGTGTTTGGAGGAACACGGAGGTATACCTTTTAAGATATTGAATTATATTAAAAAGATATAGCCTTCATTTTTTCGTTTTGGATTGTTCTCCTTTTAAATAGGAGCACCAGTCCAGGTTATACATATTTCTAATAAAAATAATTTTGAGTACTTTGGTCATGATGGTAATTTCGTATCAAACAATGTACATTTTATATTGTCAGTTGAATATTGATATATTAAAGAAGAAAACTGAAAAAATATTGTTACATCTGCAGTGTTAGTAGACTGAACAGACTGATGTGATCGTTAATTTAAGAAAAGCATTTTCCAGTTTGAGCAAAAAGTCTAGTGTTCATGAAACAGTAAAGCTTTCTGCGATCTAAATCTAGACATACAGAATTATTTTAGCACATTTTATGTGCACATAAATTATTACATGTCTATCAAGTATCATTTGTTTATTTATTTCAGGATGAAATCCTGAAGGCAGCTGTAATGAAATATGGCAAAAATCAGTGGGCCCGAATTGCATCCCTACTCCACCGAAAGTCATCAAAACAATGTAAAGCCAGATGGTATGCCCAGTTATTTTCTTCATATTTAAGCATACATGTACAAGTCATAATCAGGGTTTCACATCTGAAAAGTAGAGGAGAGCTATAAATCACTCCCCTAGTAAGGTTCAGGGGAGATTTTTCACTATCCATAATCACATCCCTACAGGAGTGATAGGGAGCTTTTTCCTTAAAATCAATTGAATGATTCAGTTGATTCAGAATCATTGATACATTTGGCCAGAGTCAATAATTAGCAATGTGTATCATTTCTAAATCATATTTCTGTTTGTTCATGTCGTCATCATCGTCGGGGAGGTAGTGGTATTCATATTTAGTATACTTGAGGCACTGATTTTCCATGATAACGGAATCGTGGAAAAACCCTGTCTGAAACAAAATTCCCTATTTTCTCTGAAAACATAATTACTTGTCTCCAAATAGCGCAGTTTATTAATTAAATGGATTTTGGGAATAAAAAATAGTCAATACCTGACTACACAGATATCTGTATGTGTTACGCCAAATTAATTTTACTGCAGAGACGACCACCAGTCGATTTAATTGACAAAATCGGATGTTTAATCTAATTCTCCAACAATTACGTGAGTTGAAGATTTATATCATATTTTGTGTTAATTTATTTATAATATTCGTGATAATTTAAAACTATGAAAACTTTTTATGTGATCGATTCTAATTATATTCGGATATTTTCGCAAAAACTGAGAATTACCAAACTCGATGGTATTTTGGAGCGCTATTATTCACACTCCTTGGTAGAAATCTACAGGCACGGAGGGGCGTGAGTGCAATTGCGCTCCTTAAACGTGAAACCGTGACATTACTTTGTGTTTTGAATGCCCTAAAACAGAGTCAAGACTAGTTTTTCTGTTATCATTTCAGTCTCTATTTCTACAGCATTCAGTATAGTATTTTATTGAGGATTTTTAGAATGAATTTACTTGTTTCTAATTATTTGTTTTTGTATTGCAGTGGAAAAGCCAGTTTAATCCTGCCATTTGTCTACTATCGTTTTCTGTCATTGCGCTACTCTTCTCAGCGAAATCCTTATTGCAGGTTTGTGTATTGTATTATAAAACAGAGCGGGATGTAGCTCAAATGGTAGAGTGTCTGCCTGTGAAGCTGTCTGTCGTCGGATCGATCCTTCTCAGTGAATCAATTTGCAGTTTGGGGTATTTTCCATTCCAACTAAAGGTCCACAACTGGTTCATAAGAGGTTGTGGTATGTGCTGCCCTGTCTGTTGGGAAGTGTGTATAAAAGAGCCCTTGCTGCTTATCGGAATGAGTAGCCTATGTGGCGGCAGCAGGTTTCTTCTAAAATAAATGTCAGAATGACCATATGATTAACGTCCTATAGCTGAGGAGATGTCATTAAATAAAACCTTTTTCAAATCAAACACTAATCACTTAATGTTATTAGGCTAATCTGAGAATTTTTACATTGTATCATGGTATGAGGCATTATTTAGTAAATAGAGTATTAATTTTGATGCCATTATGATAATTAAACACAAATTTTTTTCTTTCTGTAGAAATTACATCATTATTTGAGAAGGCTTGTGTTAAGTGTACGTCATACGATATCATTTGTTGAAAAATCAGTGTCCTTGTGATTTCAGCAAAAAAAGCCCTTTCTACTTGGGTATAAAAACTGACTTGGGCTGGCTAAAATTGCTAATTATGTAACATTTAGAGTTTAGGTCCCGGCTTTTCATTTGCTAAGCTGTTGAGGGAGACTATTGCTTTTGTTATATAGGGTCTTATGCAGGCACAGTGAATTGTAAAGAATACATTTTTTTTTTCATACTGACATACATACTTAATAAGTTTTGTGAGAAACACTTCAGTTATTTGTTTTATAAATGATATACTTTAAAAATTGTATGAAGAAGTTCATTTTTGGATTAAATATTGTTGACAGCATAACTGAAATGAAAGTTCAACCCTAATAAAATTATTATCATTTATTTCAGGACATTGTTCAGTGAGCTGAGGATGACTATTGAATTCTTGTGTAACAAACCCCAGTGTCCCCAGTTCGTGCGAAACATTGCATTCAAAAGCATTTCCCTTGTCAGTCGACTGGCACCTGCAGTCGGTCAAGCACAATAAACTGACACGTTATTTATTTCATTGTGATATTTACCCAGACCACGTGTATGAGTGTGCATCTATCACTTGAATTGTTGTAAACAATGATCATGTATGTTGATGTTGTTCAGTTGTTACATCACAGTGAGGCCCACTTTCCATTTACGTTATTTCATGCGCATTTCTGCATGTGAGTTTATCAATATAGTGCATGTACATAGTACCATTTCCAGATGCGTGTGCATTCAAGGATCGAAGAGCTATTTTTCAGCGTGCATTTTTCTTTACATATGCATATCTCTTGTGGATAACTGGTCCTACAAAACTCAGGACATTTTCCTGCTTCTCGGGAGACATTTTGAAGTATTCTTGGTGTTTTTCAAAATTAATTTCCAAATCCTTGATACGGTGGTAAAATACCATGTGTTCTTATCTTTTTTATAAAATTTTGTAAATAGTGCGATGACGTCACATTGTGTATAGGAATCCACTTGCAAAAACGCAGATATGGAAACGCACATTTCATCACGTGGAAACATGAGGCGGAAAAGCACGCTAAATCGCTTAATGGAAAGCAGGCCTGAGAGTGTGTGTGTGTGTGTGAGGTCATAGGTGTAACGTTAACCGATCTTGCATGTGATATGGTATTTACAAGTTCCAGTGGGTAGATTAGTATTTACGAATAACTTTTAGTGTTTGTGTGAGGTCATAGGTGTAACGTTAACCGATCTTGCATATAATATGGTATTTACAAGTTCCAGTGGGTAGATTAGTATTTACAGATTACTTTTAGTAGCAGGGTTCCCACGGTCATTAAAAACCTGAAGAAATTTTGGTTAAAACATCAAGGTTTTGACATTTCTGCATTAGCAGAGTTTTTTTATCATGCTTTTCAGAGGAAAAGATATCACTTTTTGTAATGCATTAAATCCCCGAATTTCATCATTGAAAGTCTTTGATTTTTTTCCTCCCTAAAGAGTATAACCCTAGTCTTTTTATGCAGGTAGAACATTCAATTTTTACAGATTCAGTTTTAGCTCATGACAGTGTGATATATCTGTACATTTATTACATACTTGTATTTAAAAAGTTCAGTAAATTTTTCAAAGTCTTTTAAAAGTTTAAAAAATTTATTCTTGGAAGTTTACAGGAACCCTGTACTTGAAATATTTACGAGAAGACTAGTAATGACTGGAAGTTATTTTTATTCTTTCTGAAAACTGACTTCTTGGTATTACAAAATATTGTTTATCGCCAGGATTTAAACTTCATGTGGTTTGAAAAGAATTATTTTGTTCTAGTTTAGGGTTTTGTATCAACATGAATGGAGAGTAGTGGTGTGGTCTGATGGTTATTGTGTTCACTGGTGAATTTTTGTGTTTTTAAGTTCATTCCGTATCTGTTGTACAATTTTTATCTTCGTGTTTGGGTTAATGTATTAAAAACCCACCTTTCAAGTCACTGTATTTTCATCATCGTAGTTCTTATCTTTCATAATAAAAAAAAATTTCAACCTGTATATGGAATTCGTAAAAAGCCTTCTAGAATATTTATCAAGAAATCAAAAATTGTTTTCCCTATTAAATTGTGTTGAGTAAATGTTTTCACAATTTTTGTGCCAGTACTATCTTGTTAAAATTTCTCGTTTTGTGTGTGGTCTCCAGTTACCACTATGAACATTAATAATAAACGCTGCCTGGGGAGATTGTTAAAGAGAATGGCCTACAATTTGCCCATAAACAGACTAAATTTTACTTTAGATACTATTTCTATTATTACATCGTAATGAATTTTTACAAATTGCATTTGACAAAGAAAATTGAGCCTCGGTAGTCCAGTGGTAGAACATCAGACTCTCAAGCTGATGACAGTGGTTCAAAACCTTTTGGAGGCTGGCTCACACTTGACTACGTGTCAAAATAACCAAATGTTTGACATCCAATGGCCAATGATTAATAAATCAATGTGCTCTAAGTGGTGTCATTACACAAAATAAAATTGACGAACTATCATTTTTGTGTATTTTACAACTCTGGGTAAATGCATTTTTGTGTAGGTGCAATAATAAGCTTGAGAATACCCGTAGGCCCAGTTTCTCGTTGTCGGTTCAGCCATGATCTACAGTTCAACCCATTCTTTTAACGTGTGGACCCAGTTTAAACTAAGAATGAAGGTTTAACTGTCGACGAGAAATCGGCCCTTAGGAGAAATGATCATTCCAACATTATTTTTAAAACTGGTTTATCATCTTGTTTCTACATTTAGCTACTCAGCCTGCTAGTCATTGGTTTCATTCATGGTTTTGAGAAATACTCAGAATTATTTGTGCATATCGTTACTGGACGGTGATAAACTGAAGTTAATGTAGCTATTACAAGTGATAGGGTAGGTTGAGTTGTAGTAGTAGTTGTTTCATTCAACTAAAGATTATTGAAAGGACAAGAGCTTATTAAATACATATTACAGAATCAAAACTGTACATAAATAACATACACCACCAAGTAGAAATCTCTGCATGTTAATGAACAAAATGTACAATAAAGCTTTACCATGGATAAGTAAGCATTTGTTGTTTTTATAGTTGGAGAGGTAGATGACCAATCCTATATAGTTATTTTGAATTTATAGGATTGCATGAAAATATGACAAACTGCCAACATGGATAAAGCATGATTCACTGGCTCATGGATCCGATATGTGTCCACTAATGTAGGATTTTTTTTTTTCCTAACAGATGTGCTTGAACAGTTTCTGCATCCTACAATAAATAGATGTTTTTGGAACTGTTAAAGAATACTATTTCAATCTACCTACTGCGCTCTAGTAATTTCCATAAAAGTTTTATTTTATTATCTTTTTTTAGTATAGATAAAATAGGGGGAACCTGAAGGTAAAAAGTTTTTTTGAATTTAGAGTACCTGAAGATTTAATAAATTATGTTGGTTTTTTTTATAATTAAGTTTTGGATAATTTAAAAAAAAGGATTATAAATTATTTTAAATAGTTCACATTTGTGGCAAGATTATCATTTACATTACCATGGCAACCATAAACAGCAATAAAATTTATTTCATTGGTATTCTAGGACTCCTTTACTTTTATTTTAAAAATGTTTAATAAACTTTCATGAAAACAGGCTTTTCTCCTAATTCCAAAAATGCTTACCCAACTAAAACTGTTTTAAGCTTCAATTAACATACATCTATCTATACATAGTCATTTTAAAAACCTTTCAATTTCACCCCATAAATTACTATGATGAAAAAAACATTCAGTTTAATAAAGATAAAAACAAAACAAAATGTGTCCTTGGTTTATGATTATTTTATTCCAAAAATTATTGCACATTACTATTTAATGTACTGAATATTTGAGAAATTGTCCATCGTACACAATAATAAAAAAATGTTTTACAAATTAATATTTATACTCTATCAAAAAGAAAGTATGCATGTAGAAATATTTTTGGTTCATGGGGTGTACATAGTAATGGTCCATTGGCAGCAAACATGCACAACATGTGATGTTACTGTACACACACACCTAAATGGTATGATTTATCTAATTCCAGAATTTCTGCCATGAATGTCATCTGGTTTACAAAATAAATGACTATTGATTACATGCATACTTTCTTTTTTTGTTGAGTATAACAATAATGTGTAACTAAAAATATTTTATCATCAATACATAAAAAATAAATAAAATGTAAAGTTGTCTAGCATAATTTTGCTATAAAATTGGAGAATAATCAGATCTATGCAACATCCTGTACAGTAGCATTTGATTGGCTAAAACCTTTGTTCAGTTTTTTAATGTATTTTTTCACTTCTGATCAACTTATTCCCGCCTGAATCTGGCAGACACTGAGTAACAGGACCATGGTCCCCAGAGTACATCCTGCATTTCTACCCCCTCAATGAAGCCAGGATAAAACACTGGCCAAATGGAGTAACACTGGTAGAGGTTTTTACCACCACAACCGTACTCCAAATGTAAAACATGATCAATTATAGCTTGAACGCAGAAGAAGAATAACTTCTGACCAAGTGAGATATGCTCACTCAACCAGGGCCAGATTTAGACTTTGGGGGGCCCAGGGCACTTTCAGTTTCAGGGGCCACTCAACATAGAAATTAAATTAAATGACAAATTAAAAAATGAATTAAAATGAATAAATAAAACTAATTTTATAATTATTAATTTTTTTTAGTAAGGGAAGTCTTTAATCTGGGGGCTCCTCTGGCAGGGGGCCCATGGCAATTGCCCCCTTTGTTCCCTTTTAAATCTGGTCCTGCGCTCTACCATGCTTATTTAACTTGTGATTACAAGATCTCACTAATCTTCAGGCTAAAAGAACTTTTATAAACTCATGAACTTTTGTATTTTTACATTATTATTTTAGTTCAATCTTATAAAAATAAAAAACATGAAATGACCACAATACAAATGTTATAAATGCAGGCTCATAGGAACAAGGGGGTGGGGGTTTGGTCCGACAGATCGCATTCAAACTATCAGATTTTACAATGGCCAACAATGTGTCAACAACAAAAAAAAGCCTCATAAGTGGGGGGTGGGGGTGGAGCCAGGTTACTATGTCATTTCATTCTAAAAATTATAATTCTAAATCAGTCGACATAAACATGTAATAATAGTGTTTAATGGAGTTTCCACTGGGCTATTAGGTGTTGGACATATGGTATTCTATGACTGTCTTTTTAGAGGAAATTCTCAAATATATTAAGATCCAGCTTGTAGCCGCACTATGTTGTCCAGTGTCTGGTTTGCCAGCAGACATGTCCGGACAAGATTGTGACCCAACACAATATTTTTGTCAATGTCTTGTAAATATGTGGTATATATTACAGATGAAATACAAAAACTACTCATAAAACAGGTCTAAAACATCTGTTGTCTGAATATGTCACCCTGTTCAGAAAATACTTCACAGTATTCCACTATCTTGAAGAGATGAATATAATGCTGCGTGTAATCAAGATACAACACTGACTCAGTCTGTACAGTTATTTGATCTTTAAATGGTGGTTGCCAGTGACTGATGAATGGGTGGTGGGAAGCAGCGGACATGCTCAACCGGCATGCTCTCAGAATCACTGGTTTTCATGTATTTGTTCAGAACTGAGAATATCTGATTGTTCAAAATCTGAAACTTTCGGATTCTATCGACCATTTTCTTCAGTTGCTGGAAAAGAAGAAAAAAAAGATGGATAATTGATACATTAATGGCAAACAATGAGAATCTTTAACTATATTTGCAGAGAACTTAAAATTATGTAATTGTATAAAATCAACAATAAATAAATTAAACTGCTCAGCTGAAGAAAGAATGGAAAACCTATCTGACAGTATGTATTTTTGACAAGCACATTAATTATTCAGTTACTGGGCTTGAAAACACATTAATGTCACAAGCAATCTAAGTGGAACATTTTTCTTTGTTGACATGACACGAATATGTTAAGATGTACTAAATTACAGATACCAATTTAGTTGGAGTGTCATAGGAATCCAGGCCTTCAAAAATAGAAATCCCACCACCCAAAATAGGAATGTTATCAGTGATGGCTCGGAAGCAAATTTTTTAAAGTCTAGTTAAGGCCATACCCAATCTGCAAACATCGGGGCTGTTATGAAGACCAATTGCTAAACTAGTTTATTCCTATATCGCCATGCTTGCTTATCATCACTATTCCATCAGATTAAAGAACAAGGCACGAAACCAATCTACAATTGTTAATGGTGAAGAGAGAAAAAGTTCCATTTCTCTGGTGTTAACATTTGTGCCTTCCAAAATATGATCCGACAACAAAAACCCGAAATTATGATTTTCTTTCTAAAAATTGGAATTTCGAACAAGAATAGTAATAGTGTAATCTATGCTTTAAATTCGTAATGACTGCGCCAAATTCATAATGTTTGGGATCTCTGTAAAATATGTGTGCTTATAGATACTCACAATGCCCTTTACGTCCTCATCTTTAGCGTCGACACGGTTCACTCGGAGAATGTGGTATGAGAAGTCGAGTGCCTCAAAGCGTCGCTGTTGCCCTAGAAGCATGATCATCACACATCCAGCCCAGTTGAGACCCTCACCAAACATTTCCCTAAAAAAAAACACAATGTCATTTCATCAACACTACGCCATTCGATGGAAGGTTCATACTGAATATGTTAAAATGGGAATATAAATCACTGTCCTCTTTAATTTAATGTAAAATAAAGTAAAGTTTGTGTTATTTAACGATGCCTCTAGAGCACATCAACTTTTATCTTATCATTGGCTATTGGATGTCAATCATATGATCATTCAGACATATTTTAGAGGAAACCCGCTGCTGCCACATAGGCTACTCTTTCTGATAAGCAGCAAGGGATCTTTTATATGCACTGTCCCACAGGACAGAACAGCACATACCACATCCTTTGATGAACCAGTTGTGGACCACTGGTTGGAATGGAGAAAAAAAAGGTGAAATAATGAACACAAAGGTTACTGGGAGCCAACCTAGTGATCAATCTACATTAGTGTTTCCAAAGTGGGTGACATCACCCCCACCACCACCACGCCGGGAGTGGCGGAAAAATCTAGGGGAGTGGTGAGGAAAAAGGGTGCATTATATCCAGATATTGCAGTGCACAACAGAAAAGAAACCACGTCACAAAATGTTTGAAGACAAGCAATTAACTGTATACTTACTCTATAGTGAAGACGTTTGGACGTTCAGGCATACAGAAAGCAAACTGCATGGCACTCCACAGCCGGTGGAATTCCGTACACTTATCAACATTCATCACCCCATTCGTCGGCTGAGAACCCTGCCACAGCGAGTCCTTCAGTAGAATGGCCTTGACCCGATTGAGGACAATCTCGAACATGGACAATCCACAGCACAGGCGCTCTCGAGTCAGCAGATCACCCTCGGCAGCTATGTCGGCTTGCTGTACAATTATATTAAAAAATGGTTATCAAACAGAAATATTATTACACTATTACTTCACAGTCCAAAAATTACTTTCAGTCTAACTACTGCCCATAAACTGTACGCATATATTCATCAATTACTCCAGCAGGCACTCAACGGGTTACATAATTTTAGTTATTTTCAAGCACTGGTTTAACTGTGAATTTCATTGTGTCGCTCTGGCAGTTACGACCAATAAGCTTACCTATTCTTTAAATATGATGTCATTATAATTTGTAAAAGTGTAAATGTCATCATTAAAACTAGGAAAAGTACAACGTAACATCATCCATAACGTTATAGGATAGTATTTCGCTAAACTGTCACACAATTAGAAAGTTTAAAAGAGTAGAACGATTAAAATTGTCTGGTGTAATAAATAGAATATCGAACTCGTTACCATTTATTATCAAATTTATGTCCATCGTAAAATAATTTTCCTTTATCACTTGCTAAAGCTCGTGACAAAGAAAAAATATTTCACTGGACATAAATTTGGTAATAAATGGAAACTCGTTTTATATCCTAAATTTATTAAACACCAGTTACATAACATTGAAAAAAACCAACTTGATTTAGGCTTTTACAATACCGTACATACCGGTACTATGAATTTCTGAAGTTTCAGCAATATGCACATCAAATACATTATACGCCAAAAAAGGAACATTGCATATAAAAGAGGTAAATAAATACATACTGTTTGATTTCCGAGTTTCTTGATGACAGAGACAACTTGAAGTGCAGCATATTTCTTCTCCAGCTGCTTCATGACTTGTTTCAATTCAACCTCTTTGTCTTTGCGAACCTCTCCTTCTAAAATTAAAACACTATTCAAATTATCTAATTACTTAGCAGTTTGAATTTATAACAAATTTATGTCTTTAACAAGAAAGTAATAAACAATAATAATTTCACAACAATTTTTTTTTTTTACAACTACACAAATTATAGCATGATCTTCACAGAATTCTTTTATGACAAGAGATGATAAAAAATACTTTAAATAAATGCAATTAAATATGAAAAAGCTTTGTGATTTTAGATGCCAGTCTTTAAAAAAACATTTAAACCTAAATATTTCTATAGAATAATTTTCAAAATTAAAACAAAGCCTAAGAAAAGGCAATAAACAACGAAGCAAGCAAATTAAGAAGTATTCTGAAATAAAGGATTTGTTGAATAATAAAAATAAACTTTGCTGACATGTAATAGCTTAACAGTCTAAAATTCAATGAAATCAGTGGCGGATCCAGAAAAACCTTTTAGGGGAGCCCTAAAGAATCCTATGATTCTTTAACATTAAATTATTTTTATAATAATAATTTCTTTTTAAATTACAAATTTTCGGTAGCCCAGACACCACACTCTAGATACACCACTGGTACTGTTCTATGTGGATAAATCCAAACTACACAACAACAAATCAAAATATAAGAAATATGCTGTCACACTATCAACAATTAAGTATTTACTCTAACAAATAATAACTGTTAATCCACCCTTGCATATCCCATTTCTGGGTTTTCACCACAAAACACTTTAAACGCATAGTCCACGGACACTTTACCTAATTAATTTCCACGGACCCTTTAACTAATTAATTTCCAAACAAATAATTAATTTGAAAAATAAACATTTGATTTGTCCAAAGAAATACTTCATTCAACTACTTACATAATCACTGCATCTCGCTTATAATCAATATTTTAAAAATAATAATGAAATTTTTTTTTTTCCGCTGAGGGAGGTGTGACATATATTTTGAGTTATGTGCCGGGTCGTCCCCCCAATAGGCATTCTTTTGAAATGTCGGAATATTTTTGTAGCTGCAAAATATTTCTTGAAATCTTGAAATTTGAAGAATTCTAATTTTTAAATGTGAAAAAAAATCAATCGACTCTGCTTGGAATTCCCTATACCATTGTTCAGTTAAAACGTCTTGCATGATATGAAAGTGAGATCTGGTATCACAAATGTATGTTTCATTCTTAATCAATATTTAGAGCACAGAGACCCTTAAATTCCGTGGGAATATGCCTTTAATCTCAAATAATAAGTCCATCCAAAACAAGTGCACATTGGTATCACACCACTAGGTGTGAATCCCATGGAACATTGCACACCCTACCCTGTGTGTAAATATGTAGGTTAATTATTGTGTCTCAAAACATATCTACCCTGTGTGTAAATATGTAGGTTAATTATTGTGTCTCAAAACATGAAACATTGCACACCCTACCCTGTGTGTAAATATGTAGGTTAATTATTGTGTCTCAAAACATGAAACACTGCACACCCTACCCTGTGTGTAAATATGTAGGTTAATTATTGTGTCTCAAAACATGAAACATTGCACACCCTACCCTGTGTGTAA
>JAULBS010146608.1:0-12385 GCA_032355785.1 Symmetromphalus regularis | reverse complement strand
TTAATTTTACCAACTGAACCCCTCCCCCCCTTCCATAAATCCTATGTCCACATCTGTTACTGATAACAGCTATAGCTATGGCCATCTGTGGTGATAAGTTCAATCTTTTTATACATTAGTCTTATGTACCACATGGACTAAGAACGTGGTCATTTTACACTACCACTAGTAATGGAACATCTTGTAGAACAAGAAAGAAATCTTTAATATCCTGCTGCTCCAGTCTGAAGAGGTTTGGTGCTGGATCAGCATTACAGAGACTGTCAGGATCACAGCATGTTTGTATGATTTCCTGAAACAATACTTTTCATGAATAGATTGGCCATTTTGTTATATGCAAACAATGGCTTAACAAACTTTTAAACAAAACTAGTTTAGCCCATGTGACTATTGTCAATCTATAGCCAGACTATTTTGACAAGTTTGTGCACTAACTATGCCAATATAACCATTAAGGATTTAATCTTATTTGTCTAGAAACAGTAGTTAATGGCACACCAAAGTAGGCCCGTAGGATGGATTTTGAAAGTGGTGGGGCTGATGTTTCAAAGTGGGGGTTAGTTTTTATGTGTATAAAATTTATACCTGAAATAAAAACTGGTGAAAAAAGTGAGGGGCTGAGCCCCCCAGCTTCTCCTTGCCTGCAAAATGCTGTTTTTATCAGCAGTTATAAGGTGCCAATGTTTTGTAACATATGATCTACAGAAAAAATGCTGCATTCACATGGTACTCATGAGATCAAAAACAGAAAATATCTAATGTCTGCCAGACCAGTCACAGACAATATTCTACTAATCCATTTAATAGTTATAATAGAAATTTCAAATGATCATCCAGTGTAATCAAACATGTTGAGTTATCTTTTTCATTGCAGCTTTTATTTGCTTTATGTAGCGATACTAGTTAGTTTAAAATGGAGGAAATACGGGAAATAAAGAAAAAATAATATATCAGGAAAATGTTGCTCATCGGAGTAGTGGTTTATTTTAAAATTTCTGCATCAGAATTTTCATTTGATTTATAACTTTTAATTAGAAGCAAGAGGTCTTACATATGCACTTTAACTTTAAAGGAAAAGAATGTTTTATGACATTCCTTAGACCCAAGTATTTTTTAACAGTGGTCAGCTGCTATTTTTGGTTAGCACCAATGGGTATTTTATGTGCTCGTTTCTCACAAAAAGGACAACACTCTATTGTTCCCTCGCAGCCACAGGGTGGTGGTTTATGTGTTGTTCTGTCTGTGGGAAACACATGTAAAAGATCCCTTGCTGCTAATTGATAAGAGTAGCATATGTGACAGTAGCATATTTCCTATAAAGCCATGATCATTTCTATTGCAAATGTTATTTATCAAAGTTTAAAAGAAACAGAATGAATAATAAAAAGCCAATTGAAGTAGTCAACTTTATTATGTTTGTTAATATATATTCTAATACATGCAGCATGTAGAGCACAGTGGCATTGTTAAAATAATGTACACATCACAGAACAGTTACAATCATGTATGCAAATAACCAGCCACATAATCATACAAACAAATATTTTGATTTCGGCAACAAATTTCAACAAGACACAACCAGCGAGCCAAAATGTGCATAATACTCATGTGATGTGCAGCACAGCACTTACCAAGCATCTTCTTGAAATCTTATCATCCTCATTATAGGCACATATATACATTACAAAGTTTATGCACATATGTTAATATTATTCTAATACAAAATGGGTGTATGTGCATGGAGACACTTTACCAAGGAATGTTCACTTTGAGAAAGGTTAATGGCAGTCTCACAAAATAGAAGATTTGACCTATTCCAACTGTTTTAAGTTTCACAAAAATAGCTGTAATATTGATATTATTCAATATTCAAATATTTACTTTTGAATCATTAACATAGTATTTTAATACAATGGGAACAAAGAGACAGAATTCATGTTAAAATGTAAAAGGATTCTACTGTAATTTATTATGGTAACTTTAATAAAATATTCCTCAAATTCAGATTTTATCTGATTACCGATTCATAGGATGATCTTTGTAAATTAGTCTGACAAGATGTGCAGGGTTAAATTGCTTCCTATGGTCATACTTGTTTAGTAATTCTAAAAAAATTTGCATTCCCAGAATTCCTACTAATTGCTATGGAAACTGGTAATGACTGATTTCATCAAATTCCAAATTGTAAGAAGAATGAAAGATGGTGGACGACACATTCTCGATGTACACTGAACATGTGTTTGTGTTGGCCACCTTGGCCATTCATTTTGTTTATTTGATGGAATTTTTAGAGTAGTTCTCACTGAATTAAGATGACCCAAAAGACTGATTTCTGGATAATACAGATCCTATTTGGAAAAGAATAAACTATATAGATTTGTGGATAAAGATCCCAGTTTAGAAGAAAAGGCACTGTATGTCAGAAGTGTCAGATTGTTTAGTGGTTCTGTATGACTGTGTCAGATCTTGTATTTAGTAGAAGAGAGACAACAGTATGAGAAACAGCAACCAAAAAGATTGAGACATAATTTACTGTCTAGAGACAAACACTTTAAAAGCATTCCTGTTATTTCTTAAAATAAAAACTAGTAAAATTTGAGAATACTTTACGAACAAGGGTCTAGTACAGGAATATTTAATTACAAATTTTTCTTTTCGTTACATATAACATATCAAACTGAGCAACCATATGTTTTCTTAAATATAATTTATATAGGCTGTTGTTGTTGTATGTGTGAGAATGTGTATGTGTACACACACTACTAAACATTTGCTTAGAACCACACGTTCAATATGTAATTTGACCAATTCAGCAAATCACCATATTAAATCAAAAAGACAAAGTAAAGTTTGTTTTATGTAATCACACCTCTAGAGCACATTGATTTTTATCTTATCATTGGCTATTGGACATCAATCATATGGTCATTCTAACATGTTTTTAAAGGAGACCTGCTGCAGCCACATAAGCTACTCTTTTTGATAAGCAGAGACTTTTATATGCAGTCCCACAGACAGGACGGCACATACCACGGCCTTTGATGAGCCAGTTGTGTACCATTGGTTGGATCTGAAGATAGCCCAAACTGCAGATGGATCCAATGAGATGGATTGATCCAACAAATTGAGAAGACATTCATTAAAACTGGTCATGTTTAAGTGAACCATCACACACAGAAGTAATCTTACACCTCGAGATGTGTGTCCATGTTAAAACCCATAATCTACAATTAATTCACACCAGCTATATTTTGTTTTCATTACTTGGTGCTTAGCAAATGTTGAGTAGTATACACACACGAGGCATACCGCATGTAACAATGTTGATGGTTATGAAATCTGAATATTACTGATTTAAGGAGATATATAAGTACATTTTGTAAGTGAATAGAAGAAACCATTTCACAATGCTATAGATGAGTATCTGTGGTCATTAGGTATACATGTACATACATGCAAGCATATACAGAAGTTTGAAATTTCAACATTAATACCGAACTCTTCACAGCAGACAACACGCAACTGGTTTTGAAATTTTACAAGATGTACAAAATCAAACAATCACATTTTTCTTTCTCCAATGACCCGATTAAATTTTTTTAGCAAGCTGATAATTTTTATACAGATTAGCTACACATATTTCTTTCATTTAACTAATATATTTTGATTAAAACAGCCACTTTTTATTTATTCTACAGATATTAAATATTAAAATTGGCTAAAGCGACATACTTTCACAATATACATTTTCAACAAGAATTAGTAAATTTTTCTGCCGTGAGACATTCTGATATGAAGTGCATAAAACTCTTAGCATAATACTCAATCCATTATAAGCACTCATGTAAACTTTAACCATTGCACCAAATTTAGTGAAGTCGGCAGAGACAAAAAAAAAATGAAAGGAACAGGTCTGCATACCAATATTATTATTATTTTTTTTTAAACTATGGAGGTAATATTAATTTAAGAGACACAAGATGAGGTAAAATAAGAACACCAAGTTTAGGTTTGAGAGAAAAAAATTACTCAAATTCATCCTATATTAAAACAAAATATTAATTTTATAGCAGAAACAAATTCTGGCTTTTAAACATATTCAAACAATAATTATATTTCATGTTGCAATAATGAAAATAACATTCTCTTTCAAAAAAATAATAAAACTTAAAATAATGCTTAGGAATTGGTACCCTTCAATATTCTGTAAACATAAAATTAAATTCATAATGTTAGGTAACACACGTGCATTTTCACTGCTAACAAATACATTTATTGCATATTTCAAACCAAATATAATCAGCAAAGTATTATAAGTATGAACTGAATAAAACCAGTGAGATTCAGTATTAATATTATGTACAAACAATTGTTCATGAATCTGAAGCAAAACACGGCTGTCTAAAATATATGGAAGAGAATGGCAATATTTCTTTTGTTAAAAAAACCCGTTAAGTACTAAGAATGAAATTGCAATGTAGTGACTACCAATGCTTTCCTGTTCTGAACGCAAGGTGGTTTCTCTCTAAATTTGTTTTATGAATAATTTAACATGTTTATATGCTTATTGATATCACTGTCACATTTATAGTGAGATTACCGGATCATGACTAGAGATGGAAAATCATATATACATACATTATTAAAAAAAATAAAAAAGCTTGCATTCAAATTCTAGTCTAGAAGCAAACAAAGAGCCAATTCCTCATCCTTGGGTTAGGTGACACCAAGTTGTACTCAAATTTGTTTTATTTAATGACACCTCTAGAGCACATTGATTTTTATCTTATCATCGGCTACTGGATGTCAATCATATGGTCATTCTGAAATATGTATTTAGAGGAAACCCACTGTCACCACATAGGCTAATCTTTTGTGACAAGAAGCAAAGGGTCTTTTATATGCACCATCTCACAGATAGGATAGCACATAGCACAGCCTTTGGTGAACCAGTTGTGGATCACTGGTCAGAACATTAAACAAAGAATTAACCACACGCCACCAAATATGATGAGATCCTTCACCCGCAGGTTTAAGGGTTTTCACATGCTTGTATCATGTGGAGCAGTGCAATTGCAACGTCACGTGAAATACAAATAACCTGTAGTTTAACCAAGGGGCAACCTGTAGGTTTCCATAACTAGCTGATAACCCAGGCATGAGAAACTGCCCCAAAAGGTTTAAGCTATGTTTCCACAAGTCTGTTCAATTTCATTACGTACTGTAACATATTAAAGAGGAAAATGAAATGAGAATTAATCAATCTCTAGTACTTGTGGAACTGAATGGTTGTAAGTAGAATTCCATAAACCTGGTACAGCTGCATTGTTATATGGAGAATATGCATAACCACTACTTGAAGAATTACATGGAAAAAAAAACATTAGGCCCATACCACCACAATGTAATGAAAGATAATAAAGTGAAATCTGTAACAAAATGTTCGGGGTTAACTGGTGTTTCATATTTAACTTTGAAGAGACTGTGTAAGATTATCAACCAAACATTTTTAACATAATATTATAGTCAGAGTCTGACATGTAACACATGTAACATGGAATTAAAATATAGATTACATAATTTACACTGTTATTAATGCAGTAATATATGTGTATGTACTGAAGTGATTACAGAAGCTGAATATATGTGGTAATGACTGTTTGAAGAAATTACTGGAAACACACAGCGAGTAACATTATGAATGTGATGATACCTAAAGCACTCTATATGATGATTGAAACATTTCACTTTTTACAATGTTATGCTTCTAACGTATGTACACACATTCAAACCTGTACAATATTTACACATAATCAAACATACAATTTTAATTTAGATAAATTCATTCCATACTAAATTCCAGCTATGGCATGTATATTATATCTGACATTGAACTGTATAGTGGCAACATTTACATACATCACCAATAAGTAAACAAAATTAAACCATAAAAAAGACAGGTGTTAAATAACCTTTGAGAATACACTCTTTGGATAAGCATCAGCAATTTGTTAATATACAACATACTGTCCTGTGACAAACAAAAAAATAACATTAAATTACCGTATACTGCACATCAATCTTTACGAAAAGCAGTTTAAAAAAAGAACTATTTTTAACACAAAATAAATTCTTCTGTTTACCGTATACTTACATTGCATATGAAAAACAACAGATACACATTAAAGAATTAAAGTTTTTTTTAAAAATTAGTATTGAAATTAATATTAAACAATATTATTTATTCATAAATGAAAGTTAAATATTTTATTAAATGGAATATTAAGTTATAGAATACAAGTTACAATTATATCAGATATAACACAACCACCAAATACGTAGGAAACAAAACTATCCATCAAATATTGTCAAAACAAAATGAAACCAGCATCGACACAACAATTATAATTTACAAAAATATTTACTTTTAAAAATGTTCTTATTTATTTACAATGCAAACATAAATTCAATAAAATAAAAATTAAACCAGTCAAAACAGATGAATATGGGGCTGTCTATATTAAAAGTGTAATTTAGATTAGATATAACATTTATTTTATTAAGATTAAAATAATTATCACTTTAATGTGGATACTGGACATGCTTACCAGAGTGATAATAATTATTACCTTCGTTACTATTTTTATCTCATTTATCCAAAACAAATTTCCTAACATATACAAGTGAATCGTTTTTGTATCCATAACAAAATGTTTTTCTATTTATTTTCCACTGAGAACATTTCAACCGCTGATATTTATTCAAGAGGTGTCACATTACAAATGATGAAGTTTTAATAAAATAGGGCAAGACAGAGCTTGAGTGGATTTACATATACATGTAGATCAGAATAGATCTAGTCAGGGCTGTCGGGAGTGGCAGTAGGCGCTGGAACTGGGTGCTGCATTGTGCCCCCTATTTTGAATCAATTGTTTACGGGCCATTAGGCATTCAGGGGCCCATGGACACTTTCCCCTGCTTACCTCCACCCTCGGTGGGACTGGATCGTTATATAATGGTGTATAATTTCTGAAATGTTCTCATGCAAAATTTAGTATGCAGATTTGAAATGCTCCAATCTAAGATCATGTTAAAATAGATACATTTACAGTATTCAGTTTCAAATTACTTGACAATGTAAAATTTATCAACAAAATACTTTATAACTTTTCATAATAATAATAATTATAATTATAATAATAATAATAATACCCCCATACCCATAACGCCTAAAATATTATGTTTCCAAGAATTTATGTGGTTAATGTTACAAACATTGTGACAAAACTTTTATATTATATACACATATGTTAAAATCAATAAAATATAAATCATGGAATTAATAACCAAAAGCAATACACATATTTATACAAAATACAACCACTGTATTTCCAAAATCAAATCTAGTAGTAGCATACATAGTAAATATGATCTATAATTAACAGCACCTATATATATATTTTAAATTTAAGATAGGGTATTGGTTACAGAGTTTTGGAGCACAATTTACTGATTCTGTTACACATCAAGACTAGCCAAAATGTTCAAACTATCCAAAAATGGTTTGTGGAGAAATATAAGATATTCAGTCTTAAACAATTTCACATAATAAAAATTGTATTATATATTTAGCTGATTTTGCTTTTATGCCAAGGGGTTGTTAAACAAATAATAATAATATAATAATTATTTTTATATATAAATTATAATATATGTACCATATCATTTAACTGAGAAAAAAGGAAAGGAATGTTTGTCTGACGACACAGCTGTTTAATCAGTGACTATGTGTCAAACATTAATATCTGAAACACATGGCGACACAAGAAACCTATTACCAGAACATTTTTCTACTCTTTCAATTACCAGTATGGGGTCTTTTATATGCACGCACCACACACTTTTTGACAGCAAATGATAATGAGTTTTAAATTTTTTAAATTAACATAATGGTGGAATCTGGATGCATAACAGAACCCATATATGTGGCACCAAAAAACCTAACCAAACCTTTTAAAGAAATTGGCACATTATGTCTGAATATACACACATGTACACACTAAATAACTAGGAACCGTAACCATGTACAATGTATAGTAAAATTATAAAAAGCATAATGTGTACAAATTTGCATAAGCCTAGTGTGCAATCTGCCACACTGACACAAACATGGTGGCACATGAAAGACTTTGTGGCAATATTACGCTTCCATCGCATAGAAGCAGTGTTATTTTCTGGCATACATAATCTTATATACTTATGTTAACAAAACTACTTATTACAAATGTAAGTCAATGATATAAGACAATGCAAAATTCAACACCCTTCTTCTTCATTGTTTAATTTGCCACTAAGATACTTTTCTTGTTGGTGGTTCAGACTTGACTGAACAACATTAAACAAGAATGTGAACTGTGAATTGAAGTTAACTACCAACAAGTAAATGGACCTTAGGTCAGCAACCAAACTACACAGCTTGATGGTTAGGTAATTCCACCAAAGGTATTATTTTTGTTTTACCCATGTGGAAGACAAGGGAATTAAGTTTTAGGAAATATCAGCTCGGACTGAATCAAAATGTTCTATGACACTTCAAAATCAAACCAGTTTATTTGAAAGTGATTTCACATCAGATCACAATTACCAAAGCATCTATTTTCAAAGAAATTTTTTCCATCATTGAATCTGCTAGTACTTTTGTTTTATTGACTCTGATGCAGATATGACAAGTACTTTTGGAAGTTTTATCAATGCATGAGACACAAAGACTTGTGATCAATTTGAGCTATATTAAGGAAAAAGGCAACAAAAGGACTTCCTTCAAGATTACTAGATGCCCAAGCAAAGAATTTTGAAGAAATTTGGGACTGGTGAAAGACAACATTACAACTCATAATTTTGAAACAAAGATAAAAAATGTATGAGTTTTGATGGTTGCACCAAGGCTGTTGTGGACTGTTTGGAGAACGGCTGTGTTTGAAGCAATGTTCCACATGTCATCGACAGCTTGACAACTACAGTGGAGAAAAGTCATCTCAGATTCAAATCCCAAAACATACACGCCTGATACAAACTACTTTGAAATGATTTTCACACAACTTATTTAGGTAGGTGCTGACATAATGTTAGTTGTAAGACATTAAACTGATGGACATCAGTGTGACAAATAATCTGAAGTCCAACTTGCTTATATTCAACAAATATACACAACTGACAATGACTTCAGAGCTGTGTTTATATTCAATGAACATTCAGTGGAATAGACTAGTTGCTTTGCCTTATATAAAAAAACTTACATACCATAAAAGTAACAAAATACTGTCAGCAATTTTATAATTTACCATCTATATCCACTGAAAAACGTAACAGCTCTGTATCCACCATACATCCATGTGGTTATAGAATTTCCTTTGCCATCTAACTTCTAAATATATTATCAGCATGTCCATATAACTGTACATATATTAAATGGTATATTGCCACCAAAATAAGACATGCTTGTGAATGACTATTTCAATTAAAAAAACAGTGCAGAGCTGAAACAATGCATTACACAATAGTAACAGTCTATGTACTGCCCACAATGTAGATTTAAATAGTGGAAATATTAACACAGCACAATGGTATGTCAACAAACAGTGGTGGAATAGACAACACGTCATAGCAAACATAGTTGAATGAGAAATCTCAACACTGACGAATACGTAGCATGATTGAGCTTCAGAATATGCAAGATCTTCAGAATATGCAAGATCTTCAACCTGCATCAGTGAGCTAAATAATTACCAATGAAATCTTTCAAATTACTCACTCAACAAAAAACAACCCTGTTCAATTAGGTTCATTTTGCTCTTTTTGTTTAAATATATAATTAAACATCTTGCAAATTACTACTTAAAATGTTCTGGATATTTGATAATCACACTTATAATAATAGTTTCCAATTGATTATGTTGATGACATATTGAGTTTCATCACAAAATGCGATATCTCCATTTTCGCTGTTTTGAGAAAAATGGCTTTTTTTGTGTATGGTAATGTGACGTTTTTGCATGGTGCTTATCGCGTATTGGAATGAAAGCATATTTTCTACTATGCTCATACATGGTATATGTCGTGTTCTGCAAACAATTACAATGTGAATTTGATGAACCGATGCAAGTCTTTCCTTTGGTTCTGAAGTTCCAATTTATTTTAATTTGGCTATTATCGCGTTTTGTAATGAAACTCTTCATATATAGCATATAAAACATAATGCTTGCTGAATGCTATAAATTGGATTATTCAGATATTTTAAAACGGTCTATTTATTATTTTAAAATCTCATAAGTAAAGAAACATCTAACATTAGACTTATTTATGTTTAAAAAACAAATATTTTCACATACCGGGTAAGTTAAATTAACAATGTATTTGAATATTAGCTGGTTTTGTGTTAAATCCATGTTCATTCAGGAATCTGGTGTGCAAAACAAAAAGAAATATCGTACTGGTAATAAGTAATAATATTCATAAAAAGTTTTTTTTAAATGTACAAGTTATGCAGATTCTTTATTCATGACATCAAGTATCATCAATCCCAAATATGATCTGGAGGGGAAGAAAAGTACATCGCTGTTGTTAATGCAATGGGGCACTTTGAACTGTTATATCTATTAGCTTTAGCCAGTTCATAGCAGTATTTTTAAACACCATCCACATACGGAATACTGAGACTACATATTACTCAGCAGTTTTTCAACTTTCAAACAATATAATTTTTTGTAACTTAAAACTGCAAGCAAGAGAACACACTTCAGACAAACACTAAATCTTCATTTTATGTTTTACTTTGAGACACAGATTAAACCAAGGAATTATATGTTTATTGAAAAAATAAAATTACCTTGTACGAGTATCATTTTAAACAATATATTGTTTGCGAAACGAAATATTGAAAAAGATCATTGGTTGAATTTAAAATGCTCTGAAATGAACTAAGTCTTGCTTAATGCATGATTTTTGTCATCTGTTCCATTCTACTGAATGTAGTCTATAACAATGCCACATTCTTGGAACGTACTGACCAAGAACTGGAAACTTCCATCAGTGGAGAGTGGAATACTGGAAGAATAATTATATTCCCTCTCCCCCTCTGTCTGTCTGTTGAGCTCACTACACGTAGTAGCACTGGCAGGTAGTTAGTTAACTTGTAGCAGTCTGTTCTCACTCCAGCTTGTCAGTAAGTGTTTTCATGGCCGGCCAGCACGTACAAGTTGGAGTTTGTTGTTGGAGAATCTGTGGGTCGGCTTTCCAAAACTATCACCCTACAAAACAGTTTGCATTAAATATTATTTTTAATTTAACAACTAAACACAGTGACAAGACATTGTTGGTGAGATCAAATAAAATGTAACTGTACATATTTTTGTTTGTGATTGACAGGTTAGAGAAATTAAACTGGATAACATTTTATTTCAATCAAATCATACCAAATACTTGTTTTTACTACAAAAATGAAGACAGAAGAACATTCTGATTTTCAGGCAGTGAATTTACTTGGTTCAAAATGAGATTGAAAATACCTGTTAAACATTTTCTATTTTCTATTGTGGTTAACAATTTTAAATGGGTAAATAAGTAGAGAAAGCAAAGTAAAAAGAAAAAGAAGTAAAGAGAAAAGAGAAAAGAACAAAAAAGAACAAAAAAGAAAAGTGAACAATTTGAGTGATATGAAGAGTAGAGTGAGCAAAGTGAACAAGTAAAAAGTAAGCAAAGTAAACAAGGGAAGTGAACAATAGCAGAGTAAACAAAGTGAATAAGAAAAGTGAACAGCAGAGTAATCGAAGTGAACAAGAAAAGTGAACAGCAGAGTAAGCAAAGTGAATAAGAAAAGTGAACAGCAGAGTAAGCAAAGTGAACAGCAGAGTAAGCAAAGTGAACAGCAGAGTAAGCAAACTAAACAAGAAGTGAAAGACCAAGTACTGAAGAGAAAATGAAGAAATATTGTGAACTTGCAAAATGAACATACAGTACACATTAAAAGCAAAATGAAAAAATAATGCTGGTAAAAAAAAGACAGATGGCATATTACATATGACCCAAATAACCTATCAGTTGGTATGATCAAGTTCCAATCAGTGAGGAAATACAGAGAAATACAATACAAAATTTTCACAATAGCAGGGTTTCACGTTTAAGGCGTGCGATTGCGCCCCAATGCGCCCGTTGATTTCGACCAAAGAGCGCAAATAATCGTGCTCCAAAAATACCATCGAGTTTGGTAATTATTGTTTTTTTGCGAAAATATCCGAATATAATTAGAATCATTTTAAATTATCACAAATATTATAAATAAATCGACCCAAAATATGTAATAAATCTTCAACTCACGTAATTGTCGGAG
>JAULBS010146597.1:0-12386 GCA_032355785.1 Symmetromphalus regularis | reverse complement strand
ATCTGATGCAAGAATACATTGTTTTAATTTAGACCTGACACACAGCTAACTACAGGCTTTAAACTTTGCCCATAGGAAAGTTGTTAACAAAACAGCATTACACATCGAAGGAAGAAAAGAACATTGTTAAACAATCTTGGGTTGGCATACTACTGTTTTCAATAATGTATATATGAAAAACATACTGCGTTTTTTATTATTGTTACATAAACTTAGCATTAATAAAACAATATATCATTCTACTATATTTTAAAACAACAAAATACAGAGGGTTCTCAAACACATATGAAGGAAATACCATATGCAACATAATTATGGTGGCAATGGTGAGATTTGTGAAACGAACTTTGGTAAATGACCTCATAAGAATTATGTTCTGTCAAAAGTTTTATAATTTCACAAACAACCTGCCTATTTTATTACCTGAGAAAGGGGGATCGACTTATAGGCAGGGTCGACTTACAGGCGAAGATATACGGTACTTGTTCTTCACTAAATATTTAAGATTTTATTTTGCACCTACTTGTTCTTCACTAAATATTTAAGATTTTATTTTGCACCTACTTGTTCTTCACTTAATATTTAAGATTTTATTTTGCACCTACTTGTTCTTCATACTCTCTGAGGTAACACTGTGGTGTTCTGTTAAGGAAATCCTGAGATGAATTCAACATGTCGGTGCTGGCTGTCATGTGGTTGAGAACATCTGGTGCTGTGAACATGCCTGGTTGCAGCTGAATCTCTGAAATATGTAGCTGAGCACTGGAGTGGTGCATTTGGTATTCATTGTACTTGTGGAGGTATCTCATATACCTGGAAAAAACGACAAAACAACTATGTCATAAGATGTAAAAAGGTGGATACACATTTTAGCTGCAGCCATTTCGACAGTGGATGTTTTGACTGCAGCCATTTTGGCAGTGGATGTTTTGACTGCAAACATTTCAGCTCTGTATGTTTTGTCTACAGTCATTTCAGCTGTGTATGCTGTGACTGCAGACATTTCAGCTGTGTATGCTGTGACTGCACATTTCAGCTGTGTATGTTTTGACTGCAGACATTTCAGCTGTGTATGTTTTGACTGCAGACATTTCAATTGTGTATGTTATGACTGCAGACATTTCAGCTGTGTATGCTTTGATTGCAGACATTTCAGCTGTGTATATTTTGACTGCAGGCATTTCAGCTGTGTATATTTTGACTGCATACATTTCAGCCGTGTATGTTTTGACTGCAGCCATTTCAGCAGTGTATGTTTTGACTGCAGCCATTTCAGCTGTGGATGTTTTGACAGCAGCCATTTCAGCTGCATATGGATGTTTTGACTGCAGCAATTTCAGCTTTGGATGTTTTGGCTGCAGCCATTTCAGCTATAGATGTTAAGACTAATGTAATTTTCTCATTATGTTACCAGTGTAACATATATAGATTGATATTTGTGAGGTGAAATATTAACACCTTTTACTAACCTAGCATATGAAAAGACTATGACAGCAAAGTTGATGATACAGATAAGGATGATCATGACAGCAACAGCTAAGAGTGCAGCGTAGGGGTTGGTGAGCCACCAGACGTATGATTTGGTCATTGTCTTCACTACTATGTTTGTCTCTGGGTGTGGCAGGCGAACGTCATCAATATTCAACTTCATCTCATCCTTCAGTTTGCCTCGAAGTTTTGTCTTAGAGTCATCGGACATAATCCTGGAAAAAATAAATAAATTATGTTTTCTGCTCCAGACACTGGTACACAACTGTGGATTGGTTAAACTTATATGTACTGCTAATATAAAAGAGCAACCTAAATGGCATTAGCTAGTTTCTTCTGCAGACTCTGTGTAGCAAATACCTTATATTTGACACCTAATAGTTGTTTATTTAGTTTTAGTTGTCATTAAACAAACCATAGGCAGATCCAGGTGTGCCTAGGGGTCCGGATTCACCTCACCCCTCAGCCACCAATTTTTATTTTTGTTTTGACAGTTTGGTGGTAGCTCACTTTAAATCCCCTCTAATATAGAAATCTTTAAAATATATTTAGGACCCCTAATTAAAATATTCCTACATCCTCCCACGCAAATGTAACTTTCTTTTTCTTTCTTTACAAATGTAATAAAAAAAGATTTTTCAATTTCTCAGTACACTCCCAAACATCAGAAGAATTGTTTGTTTTATAGTTATGTCCCAGGAAATTGTTTTAATCAGCAGTTATCAGGTGTCAAACACATGGTATTTTAAAAACATCATCCATATTCTCTGAAACTGAAACAAAAAACGTATTCAAAACCATATCACTGTACAAAAAAAATCCAAGGTTTTTTTAAGAAAATATAATGGTATATATTCCTGCAATCCCTAAAACAAAGTGTTTTCTTACTAACCAGTGAGATCTGTCATTAACATTACTCGTCTATCCTCACCTGTCTTTAGTTTTCGGGTCTGTGTTTCGCAGCAATGTATATCCATGTTCTAATTCATTTCCAACCAATACAAAAATGATGTCAGTGCTGAAAATAAAAAGCTGTTTAATAATATAATGTAGCAAATATGTTACAGATTGTCTCAAAATAATTACTTTTGTTTGAAACATAATGAGTATAATGAAAAAAGATAAGTCTCAATAAAAGACCTATTTTTGCCCAGTCACTTGGTAAACTATTTATTTACCACACTGCATGTGTATGTCCTTCTGTTATAATATAGTACAGTTTACTACTAAGGGGTACCCGAAGTACTGAGGGCAAAAATAATTTTTTAATAACAAGCCAGCACAATGTTTAATCAGAGCTATATCCCACTCTAATCTACTGGAAATGATATTTAACCAAGTGACAGATAGCCTTGAACGTGATTTGATTTCTTGTACACCACACATATATTCAAAAAGCTAAACTACACCAAGTCCGTCATAAATATATCTGAGAATACTCACGAATCTGTCTGAATTTTAATATTATCCTCCTTGTTAACTGTTTGTTTGCTTTGAATTTTTTCTATGATTACCATGTGTCCTAATTCTGCCTGCAGAACACTGAAAGAAATCAATACAATTTCATATGCAAGTAAAACATGTCTGACAAAAACAAAAACACACATTGTCAATATTACAGTTCATGCATATGGAATCCTCCCAAGAATATGTTCTGATGGAATGAATTTTCAAGGATATAATGTCCTCTACAACTTTTATACTTAGAATGCAATTCCTGCACCAGTTTTAATGAAAAACCCAGTATTCTATTCCACACAAAATTATATTTCATCAAGAATAATTTATTCTAGGAGTAAGTACTTTGTACAGCGTTTACTCAGTTGTATTCAGATTTTTATTATCAAGCCTACATATTTTAATTAACATGTTGTGCATAAAAAATACATTCATAAGTACTTAACAATTAAAGTTGGTAGATATATATATTTAATGACAATCAGAACATTGAATTCTAAGATTTATCAAACAATTTAAGAAGTGTTATGAATTATACTTACACTCTGATACCTTCCTGCCTAGCAATAACATCTGCCGCTTTACTATTTTCAACAACCAGAACAAATCTGTTGTAATCCTCAATCAAATTCACCTGAATACATAAAATATATATACAAGTACGTTGAAGAACATAGTATTCACCTGAATACATAAAAGATATATACAAGTAGCTTGTGGAACATAGCGTTCACCTGAATACACAAAACATATGTACTAGTAGCTTGTAGAACATAGCATTCACCTGAATACACAAAATATATATACAAGTAGCTTGTAGAACACAGTATTTACCTCAATACACAAAACATATATACAAGTAGCTTCTAGAACATAGTATTCACCTGAATACACAACACATATACAAGTAGCTTGTAGAACATAGTATTCACCTGAATACACAAAACATATATACAAGTTAGTAGCTTGTAGAACATAGTATTCACCTGAATACACAAAACATATATACAAGTAGCTTGTAGAACATAGTATTCACCTGAATACACAAAACATATATACAAGTAGCTTGTAGAACATGACATGGACTGAGGTGGTGAAAGCTTGGTGGATGGGATAAGGAGGTTGTAAATTATTGCTCAAACAGTTCAGTAGTTGTTGCCTAGATTATAAACAATTCACTAAATAATTTCTCACCATAAATCAAAACAACTTTTTATTTGGATTTTTGGAACAGTGGAATTTTTCAATTTGTAATGTTTTTATTCCCATGCACATTCTAGAAAGTGGTCTGTTATTAGCATGCACAGTTACCAAATAATAAACCATGTATACAGGCTGCTATGAAGAAACCACATAAATTAACTATATAAATTAAATTTTAAGTTGTATTACAACGTTAAAAATGTAAGTACAGTCCTACAAACCTACAAACACATTGTAATAAATACATTAAAAATTCTTTTATCAAAATACTGCAATTCTGACCAGGTTATGTGGTGGATTTTCCTCGTTTCTTATCATCGATATGTATGTACAATTTTTATCTTTACACCTAAAGTATCAGGTGGTTAGTTCATAATGTTATATAACACCACCTACTGTTCAGGTGGTTCATACATTATTATGTCACATTTTTCATAATGTAAACTTTTTAGTAATACCACCTAATGTGTCAGATGTTTACATGTTATGTAATATTTTTCATGATATACACATTTTTGTAATATGGTTTTATCATGTACATTTATTATTTGAATCCACCTGCCAGTGGCATATTGTATTACATAATATTTAATCATATTTTAAGTCGTTTTTAAAATAAAAACAGCCATTTCAATTCTAATCTGCTTTACTGGTTGTTTTTGACTATTGTACAGTTTGCCGGTAACAAAACCACACTTCATAAATATAGATATAAATCTCCAATAGCCAATGTTTATTTTTTTGTGCTGGGGTGGGGGGGGGGGGGGATTGTTAAACAAACAAACAAACAAATCCATCATCCATAAATAAATAAAAACAATATTTATTTCCAAAATTTTCTTTTTGGTTTCTAGCAACTTTAGATTCATTCTGGCAGACTTTGTAGCCTTCTTGTCGCAGAGAGATGCATACATTTTGGAAAGGATGGGTACAAAACATATTTTAAAGATCTTAAGTATTGGAAGGGGTTCCAAAGTTAGTTATGACCAAATTATAATGGGGGAAAAAATTGAAACTGTTGGCTGACAGGGGTGGGGGATAGTGGTGGCCTTGATTCACCTCTAGACCAACAGGAATTTTAGTGAATTTCTCTACCTGAAATTATTTTCATATTTATTTAAACAGTATTAAGCACATAATGCTTGACTCACAATGACTGGAGCTTTTGAACGTTTTGGTTCAGAATCAGTCGGCCTGTCTTCAGCCATGATGTTGAACTTCCACTGGTGATTATTTGTCAAGGTCGTGTAGATCTCACGAGAGGCTTGCAAGATTCCAGTGTGTTTGGAAATGGAAAATGGTGGAACATTTAAGATGCTGGGATCTAAAAGATATTCTACCTCTCCATTAGGACCTAAATCTGGATCAGTAGCCTGTCAATATAATAATAGTTAATTATCATTATATTAATTATAATTATATTAGTTATTGTTAATTATCATTATATTAATTATTATTTTATTAATTATCATTATATTAATTATTATTACATTAATTATCATATTAAATATTATATTAACTATCATTATATTATATTATCATAGTAATTATTATTTTATTAATTATCATATTAATTATTATTAATATTAATTATCAATATTTTAATTAATTATCATTATATTAATTTTTATTTTATTTATTATCATTATATTAATTATTATATTAATTATCACATTAAATATTATATTATTATTATATTATAGTAATTATTATATTATCATTGTTAATTATCGTTATATTAATTATTATAATATTAATTATCATTATATTAATTATCATTATATTAATTATTATTATATTAATTATATTAAATTAATTATCATTATATTATTATATTATAGTAGTAATTATTATTATATTAATTATCATTATATTAATTTATTACTATTATATTAATTAATTACTATTCATATGGTTTCCAGTAAATAATACCATAAATACGGAATTATCAAATGCTATCTATATGGTATAAATCAACAAGAATTCGTCTAAACCTTTTCTGTGACATGATGATGTGCAGCCTGTCATTAATATTATATAATTTATATGGATCAGTCCCTATGGTAGTTTTATCATAGACTTAAGAGAGTTATGGGTTGTGAAAATGGCATTATTAAAGTATATTTAAAACAAATATAGCTGCATCATTGCATATTTGTGGTACATACTTACAGTTTGTGAAACTAGCATCTTCAGATATTACGTCACTGTTGATTTTGATCCCTCTAATATAGCTTAATATAGTCCGTGAAGAAAGACATCTGTTTTCAGTAATTAATATAAACTATAGCAATACAGGTGAACATTTGTTTTAAAGGTGAAACATGCACATTGGTTGTATGTTGATCTGTTGACCCATTCTTTGTATTGTACTATTATTGATATAATTAGTGTAAAACTGGAACCATTGTGCATGACTTGTGGGTGTGCACAAAACAGTGACATCATATGGGGTGTAGGTTTAAAGTTGTATAGCTAAAAATGTTAGTGGTCAACATATAAATATTTTGTAGCTGAATGATTACCAACTAATTATACTTTAAAAAAATGCTATTCCTATGTCTCTTCCAATAAAGTGAGAAATTTTACAACTTGTGCTATGACTAAGAAATAACATTGAAATGCATACAAAAATCTATAGTAGTGTGCAACCTTCAAAGTATCTCTGAAGTTATTTTTGTTTTTCTTTGGCAATCTTTGAAAACAACTAACTTAGGTTTAACAGATATGTTCTGATAATAAATAGTGTTGTATGCTATTTATTATACTTATTTTAATAACTATTATTCACCTTACTCCTGCTTGCAGAATATTCATTAAAATAAGTAAATTTGTGATGGCTATCAAGTTAAAAAGATGTGCATTTTCTTGATCTTAAAAAAACAAAAACAAAACCTTGCTCAACCTTTTTGACATAATGGGACTCTGATAGTATTACAAAAGATTTATGTTGTTATGCCCTTGGGGTTATTTTAGAACAGATATGAAAGGGTAAAAACACTGCAATACATTAATTAGTCATTGTCCCAGCAACTACCATTAAAGCAACAACATGCAGGGTGCCTGACTGAAATAGTGTTATACAGATTCATGAATACACAAAAGTAAAAATAAGTGTTAATTTAGTCCTTGTTTATTATAATAAAATTAAGAGCTTTGGGAAAATGTCACAAGTCACTTTCACTTACCGAAGCTGTTAGAATCACTTGCTGGGGAGAAGCAAACTTTGATACAGCTCCATAATATGTTTGCCAATTGTAACCGATAGGCGGATATTGTGAAAACACAAACTCAGGTGCATTGTCATTCACATCAGTGACATAAATAAAGATTTCTGCTTCTTTCCATGTATCTGAAACAAAAATATTATTATAATTCACTATGGGAGATAATTTTTTAAATGACAATAAAAATGTAAACGGTGTGTCATTAATGCCCAACACAAATTGACTGATGCTGGACATTTTTACTAGCTGAACTAAAATAATTATTTCCATACCTGCAGTAAAATTAGGATGAATTTCAGTTAAACCAATTTATGAACACAAATATTATGTACCAATTTTGGATGTGTCCTTTTTTTGGTTAAATGAAAAATAATTTTTCAAAAATTTCTTTCACAATTGAGCAAGTGATTGATCAATTCAATTACCTTTCATTTCAAGGCCTGTGTTATAAAGAGACCAGACAGTAATTTGTTATTTTATTAAACATACTGTATGTTGTAGCAGCCTGTCGCTTCCTACAACTCGGTCCACCTTGCTTTTCAAGGCCTGTTTTATAAAGAGACCAGATAGTAATTTGTTACTTTATTAAACATACTGTATGTTGTAGCGGCCTGTTGCTTCCTACGACTCGGTCCACCTTGCATTTTAAGGCCTGTGTTATAAAGAGACCAGACAGTAATTTGTTATTTTATTAAACATACTGTATGTTGTAGCGGCCTGTCGCTTCCTACGACTCGGTCCAGACTCCATTAAGGATCCCACTTGTATCACAAGTTTATAATAATCTTTGAGCTCTCTGTCTAGGGGACGTTTCAGTGACAAGTTGCAGTCTTTGAGATTGGAGGTCATATCCACTGAGAATATACCTAGAAACAATTTTACTCACTATATACAACTAGAATATACTTAGAATTCAGGAATCAATAAAAATAACAATAACTTGTATTTACAATAGGAGAAATTAATCGTTATTATAAAAAATTAATTGAACCATTATATTAACAAGTTCCACTTTGGATAATTATTTCTTCAGTTTCAAAGTTCTGTATAGATACATTTAAAAAATATCTTATGCATTCATGGTATGATTTGTTTTCTCTACTGTACATAAACCAAATACTCCTAAACATTTTAATCATTGACATCAAATTAGTAATTTTAATTTAATTGAATTCTAATCATACAAAACATGGGTGACATTCATGTTTCTTACAACAAAATATCAATTACTAAAGAAATATTAATACTAAAAAGTATCCAGATAGGTTTTTAAAAATCTTTTATTTTCTCGTACCAAAGACTGATATGAAGTCTATAAAAATTTATATGAGTTAGAATTACTGATAAAACGTTACTGGTTTTTTTAAAATCAGAATGTCAGCTAAAATGAACTAATGACATAAAAAGGTATATGGGTTAGAACTGAAGAAACATTACTGTATTTTTTTATGAGAAGACAACTAAAATGAATGATATGATGAAAATGAGGATATTAACAATACCGTTATTGCCTGCATCATCTCCACTCTTGATCCAGCACAGCACTCTCTGCTTCTCATGGTTCACCACATTCAGCTGAAGTAGATCAGAGCCAACCTTAGCATCTTCCTGCAACTCCAGGCTGAAAATTTACATTAATAATTTGCCACATTTGATAATGTAATGTGTGTATAACAAATACAACTATTCATATAGAAATGCTATGGTGATAAATGAACAAAGTCTAGAGATTGTGCAAGATACAGGCGTCCAGACAGCAGATAAATGATGCGACAACCTCAGCGTAGTTGTAGTGATATTATGACATCATCCCAGTGTTGTTAGCTTGCTGAAAAATCACATCAGATATGATGTCAGTTTGGTAACAATCAAAATTTCGGGATGACTTGTACTAAACATGGTTGGTTCAACACTGATCAAATGTAATTCATAACACGAGTCTGATGCATAAGCAGATTCAGATTCCCCAACAACCTGTTCTTTAGTTACTAATTTTTCTTTTTTACTTTTATAATTTTATAATAATTAACTTTGGATCTCCACTTTAATATTAAAAACATAAAAAATATCTTAGGACTTCTCTCTCCACAATTCCAGCATCCAACCCTTCAATACATCTGATATCTATGGAGAGGAAGTAGGAGGTCTGTGATTTCAGAGGGAAGTTACAAACCACGATACACAACGTATATGAACTATTTCTAATTAAAACTTATATAAACAAACTTTGCATAAATGAGACAAATTTTTTAAAATATGTCTTTCAACAGCTATAGTTAAAATATTAACTTACTGATACTGAGGTTGAATAAATCCTAACTGTCCAAATGGTACCTCAAAGTAAGTGATGTCAACAGTGACTGGAACTTCAGAAAACTTTGGCTGCCAACTCTTATCTGTTGCTCGAACAAGAAACTGTGTAGACAATTTATGATATTTTATTGATAATAATAATCAAAACCTTCTGATATATTGGTATCCTTTGTGAACCAATCTTACTAAAAACTGAATGTCATCATGCTATAATACTGAAAGAAACAGAATGACACAGATATTTATATAATAAAATTAATGATAAGATGTGTTAATAAATTTCATTGTATGAAGATACCATCTTTAACATTTCCCATCCCTTCTTCACACAATCACAAGACCTTTATAAAAAAATAAAATTAAAAAAACAACAACATGATATTGTTAAGACTAATTCTGAATAAAAGTTAAACAAGCTTTAACATACCCATTTTTTTCATTTTTATAAACTACTATAAATAAATAATAATAAAATCGATACTATTAGGTACTCTATTTCAAAAAAGCAATTGATTAATTAACTAAATTCAACCTTTGGTAACACCTAAAATATTTAGTCTCCATGTTTTAAATTTTCAAGAAAAAGAAAAGTGTTTTATTTAACACAGCCTCTAGAGCACATTGATTTCTATCTTATCATTGGCTATTGGACATCATACATATGGTCATTCTGACATGTCTTTAGAGGAAACTGTCTACCGCCACATAGGCTACTCCTTCCGATAAGTAGCAAGGGATCTTTTATATGCACCGTCCCACAGACAGGACAGCACATACCACGGTTTTTGATAAACCAGTTGTGGATCACTGGCTGGAACGGAAAATAGCCCAAATTTAAGGGTAAAAAATATACAAGCTAACGAGCTAAATTTAAAGTGATGATGAAAGGAAAATGCTGATATTTTTTATTGCTAAAATTGGCAATCTCGGAATAGCATTAATGCAAAACACATGCAAATGGTGCATGACGTGTAACAATGGGTGTTTCGGGGGCAGGTTGTCATCTTAATGTGACTAAGTTATTGCATCAAATCCATGAAAAGGAAATTTGGGTTAACTTAAAATAGTTCCTAAAGATAAGGCCCATAATCACGTGATGTCTATAGTCCATATTCAAACGCTATCTGGCTTAAAAAGACATACTTACAAAATTCATCAAACACTTTCCTCTGAACATTAAATGTTTTTGAGTAGTATATATTAGTGATAAAATCTACCTAATCGATACATACAAACGCAATGGCATAATTGGAGACATGCGTGCAAGAATTACGTGCACACATTTTTGACACCGTCACACCCAGTAAACCACACTGGATTTATTAAAGTAAACACTACCTACATAATGACACTCATATTAAAACTATACCGAAGTGCATAAAAATAAATGTTCGATAATGTTAGTTTGGTTGAGAGCAAGAACCCAGAAAGTTAATTGTTATAAAATTAAATAGTTATATTTTCAATGTTTGGCATAACCCAGTAACCCATCACATCTAATTTTCTGAAAATGTCCGCGACGTGGGTTACCCGGTTCTTGCATGCTGGTCTTCGATTATCTATACAAATACAACAAAAGCGTATACTGTGGTGAACTCAAATTATACTGGTGTGCAACCACATTATGAAGGTTGAAGAATAAAGCTGCGATCACATTTATCTGGTTTTTTGGCATCAGCTCGGGCTTCCGCACACTTTATCCGCTGTCGGCTGTCCGTTGTGCACCAACACACCAACACACCTGTCATGTGTTTTAGCAAGATCGCATGCCAACACTGTCCGCACGAGACCATAAAATAATGCAAATACTTGATATTCATGTGTGTTTTGGGGCCAACTAAATCCAAACTCAAAGAAAATCGCCAGTACCATTAGGCATGTCGAAAATTTCACAACTCTGCTACACACTAGCAGACCAGGGAGCGGAAGGACTGGAAAATTAATATTTTTTTACCCAGTCCAATTCACTCATCACATTGACCCCTCCCTCCCTTTCAGAAATCCTGCATCCGCGCCTGCTACAACACTGATGATGATGTAGATGTATTGATTGGTTTACTTCTCCCCTCCACCCCGCACTCTTTCAACTCCACCCACAATCCTATACGGTGATGACTACCTCGGTGAATGTATTGACACTTTGTGGGAAAATATAACATCTATGATGTATGGAAGTCACTTGCTAAAACACATATTATATAATTAGGTCCATATTCACGAAGCAGTAGCAGATACAGGGAGGGTCCATGGGGAAGTTTTTTTTTTCTTCGTTTTTTTACCTTTTCCGAGTGGAAGGAAGTGAAAATAAAAATTCGCCATTTCTATTCACTCATCACTTTTGGAGCCCCCACCTCCATCCCACCCCACTCTTTTAAGAAATCCACATTTGGACACCCTCTTTCAGAAATCCTGCATCCGCGCCTGCGATGTGTTGTACACTAAGGTCAGGAAAACCCCGAATATGACGTCACATTGTGGGAATCCTTATCCGCATCCATTGTCCGCGTCATGCAAAATCGGCCCCGAACTAATTTGTGCAGAAAGCTGTAAATGTGCGAAGGCGAAGTATGTTAGCACCAAACGATTTGCATACTGTCGAATTTGGCGTACAACGGATAGCGTGTGAGGTGAAGTATTTTTTATACGGGTCCACATCCAATTTGGTTCGGACCCGTCTCCCCCGGGTCCAATGTCCTA
>JAULBS010146586.1:0-12387 GCA_032355785.1 Symmetromphalus regularis | reverse complement strand
AATGAAGTATTTTTATGGACAAATCAAATGTTTATATTTAAAATTAATTCTTTGTTTGGAAATTAATTAGATCAAGGGTCCGTGGAAGTATGCGTTTAAATATATGATGCATTTGCTGATTTTAGCCACATAATATGTTAGTATTGTTTTGTAACGGGTGGAAAGCTGATATTTGTTTTGAAAATGCGTTTGAAAGTTGAAGTTTCAGAAATTGAAGTATCTATTGGATTTTATTTGGTGGAATGTACCTTGTAATTAGCATAACACTTTAACAGAATAAACTAGTTAAATCCTCAAACCAAATAAGCAAAAGCAGTAGAAAGGAAAACCTGATTGCAGCGTAAGAAAGCGGAAAACTAGTTGTGAGGATATCCGCTACACTGGTGTATATCACTGGATTTCAGCGAAATATCGACCGGATACCAGTCATGTGAATAACGATTAACAAGCGTCGTGCTATTCAAAAGGAATTAACGTTTCAAACAAAAGAACCACCGTTCATCAACAATTACATATATTTTGATGAAAACATGAAAACGATTTTGTTTTTAAAGGTCACGTGATAGCTATACAGAGTGACAATACAAAGAAAATTAAGTTTGTTTATCACTGGCTCGTTTGTAACACCCTTGAACGGTTCAGTTAAGGAAGTAAAAGCTATATATTATCTTGGAACTTGAGTTGAAATAGCCTCAAGGTGGAACTGCAGTAGGGGATTACTTTGAAGTCGTATTTAGCAAAGATACACGAGGCAGGTGTTGGCGTGATCGGCAATAATCAATAGGAGGCTCATAAGTCTTGTAAATTGACCCCGGAGGTCACGATGTTGTTCCTATTTGAAAGAAAGAGGTCATCGAGGGATTTTCTGTCCTACAATATGACCGTGGTGCTGCGGTTTTACATTTATCTCTTTGATACGAGTTCAAGGTTACTGAAATTAGCATATGCTGACGCCATGATAGTATTTGCAGACATGCGCAATACATTTAGACTGGTGGTTGAACGCGATGCGTAGCAGTGTGACTGGCTAATCCAACATTAATTACACTTGTAATGAATTTACCTAGCCTATTGCCTGTCCCCCGGGAAACATGATTGATCGAAGCACAATCCATAAAGCTGTAGCACTTGAAAGTGATAACCGCCGAAACACTCATTTTGTTTAATAAGAAACGAAGTTTGTAGCCAAAACAGTAAAGCACGAACTTTTAGATGTGTACATGGGGAAAAAGGTTCTTTCATTCTTTCATTCATTCATAACAGCATTTGTCCATCGACTAATCGGAACGTTGAAAAAGAAGACGAAGAAAAGAAGAAAGTAAATAATAGTAAACATGAACGATAAAACGTGTTGTAAAATCGAATGTGTGCACAATACAGAGTCCAAAGTGATTTGATATAAATTTGTGTTTGTATGCAGTTATGAATTACGAACAGTATCTGTTAGGAAAACAACATTACTTTAACATCCGTTGTTTTCACAAACATCCTGTACATGTATATGCATGGTTATATTAAATTAAGTATTGCATAATCTTGCCCAGAATAGAGGATCAGGCCCGTCTGGTAACCTCACCCCAGGGACGAATGTCGACTCATTTCAGTGATGTGGACACGCTCAAACTTTGTCTTCTCGGTATTACATCAGCCATGCTATTAGTTCATCAACTCTTTAATCAGAGAGCATTTGTTCATCAACTATTTAATCAAATTATTTGTTCATAAAATGTTTATAATAAACATAAACTTGTTAATCAGAAAACATTTATTCATCAACTTTTAAATTTGAAAGCATTAGTTCATCAGCTGTTTAATCAGTAAGCATTTGTTCATCAACTGTTTAATCAGTAAACATTTGTTCATCAAATATTTAATCAGAAAGCATTTGTTCATCAACTATTTAATCAGAAAGCATTTGTTCATCAACTGTTTAATCAGAAAGCATTTGTTCATCAAATATTTAATCAGAAAGCATTTGTTCATCAACTGTTTAATCAGAGAGCATTTGTTCATCAAATATTTAATCAGAAAGCATTTGTTCATCAACTGTTTAATCAGAAAGCATTTGATCATCAAATATTTAATCAAATTATTTGTTCATAAAATGTTTATCAGAAAACATAAACTTGTTAATCAGAAAACACTTGTCTATCAAGTGTTAAATCAGAAAACACTTGTCTATCAAGTGTTAAATCAGAAAACACTTGTCTATCAAGTGTTAAATCAGAAAGCATTAGTCCACCAACCTTTAAATCAGAAAACATTAATCCAACTGTTTAATCAGAAAACATTTGTTCACTATTTAGTCAAAAAGCATTAAATTTATCCATCAACTGTTTAATAAAAATATTAGTGTATTATTTTCATATAGCGCACTCTATTATTAAATTAAACTTAATGTTACTGAAATGTTATACATTATAAATATAACTGAATTGAATTAATAGTATATTATCTAAAAACACAAAGTGCATAAACAAGCCGTTTATTTTTTTTATTAAACTATTTATTTCATCTAGCATATTTATTATAAAAAAATCATTTAAAGGTCCATGCACAACTCATCAAATTCGTAATATAATCCACTGGTATTGGCTATCGGAAGCAATAAAGCTGTGTTTAGGTCTAAATAATGTGGAATAACGGTCTACAATGACACGACCCTCTCCATACATCACAACGCGAGACTGAATCCGCATAATAATGGTTATTTACATTTCTAGAGTTTCCCTGCATGTCATATTGTGCATTGTGTTGTCCGGTGATTAACAACCTCGTCCCATCACGGACTGCTTGCACCATGTTAATTATTGTCTGGACAGGCAGCTGTTTAATTGTATCTATGACACCAGCGAGAACCCAGAGGAATCATAACATGATGGCAATAATGCACATTCTCCGTCATTTTGCATAACGGTATTAATATTTATTTACCAAATTTTATTGCTTTTTTTATTTGACACAGAGATGTTGGGATAATTTCTTCCAGCACGAATTTATACAATGCATATGGACAGTGCATATTGTGAACATAAAATAAGATCATTTCTGTTTAGTTATTTTGTATCGTCACAAACATAAGGCCAGATGATGCAGGGAAGATAGTTAATATGGAAAGGCAGGGGCGGATCAAGAGGATATGGGAATTTTAATCTCGATACCGGCTCCAACCTACAGTTAGTGCTAAGCACGGCTCAGCTGGTAGGTGTATAGCACTTGCACCGACCAGTGGTCCACAACTGATTCATCAAAGGCAGTAGTATATGCTATCCTGTCTGTGGAAAAGCGCATATAAAACATTCCTTAATGCTAATCGGAAAGAGTAGCCTGTATGGTTCTATTTATCACCCACTCCCCGCCACTAATCCTTTTTGTATCGCTGACACTAATTGATGTTGCCAACTCATCTAATTATTTGTATTACGTATTTGTAATATTCACGAAATAAAACTTCTTCGTTACTCCATGACCACATTCCAGAACACACAAATGTTTTTAATATTCCATTCGGGTCCAGTAAGAACTGCATATGATGTGTTACTGCTTTGTGGAACTGCTATACAAATATCACATGCATTATAACGAACTTAGGTTATAACACTTTCCATTTCTCTACAAGTGAGCCTCAGTGGTCCAGTGGTAGGACGTAATTCTCTCCATCTGAAGACTGTGGTTCAAAACCGGTTGGAGGCTGGCTCACACAGACACGGCAGAAGCGTTGAGTTTCAAGTGGATACGAGGTTATGCGTGATTCACAATTATTGGAGGGGGGCTAAAACCCCCAGCCCTCCGCCATGCATGTCACACTTTCACGTGTCATAAATTAAAAATGTCTCACGTCCAATAGCCGATGATTAATAAATCAACACAAATTTCTACACAGGAATTTTGTTTGCTTTATGACACTGAATAATGTCTACAGACAACCCCATTTGGCATTCCGGCGTACTAATTAGCGATGTTCTCAAACAAAATGATGATCTGATTAACACTGACACGCCTGCCATTAACACTTCTAACAGGGAAGTTGAAGTAATATAATTATCTCAGGCAGGCAGAAAGGCATTATGTACATGACTCTGAATTGAATATTTATATTCAATGGTAGGTATTTTTAATTCGGGTTCAATCATTCTTAATTGTTTAGAGATCTTATTTGGTGACCCTAGCCTAACAATATAAGAAAATAAATGTTTCAAGATATGATATGGTTGTATGATTAACAAACCCCCACCCCCACCCATCATAAAAAATACATCGGCTATTAGGGGGATGTTTCAATAAGTCCAAAATGTTATTGCTGAAAGAGTACACTATACTAACCACTGGGCTATACTGATGTTATAGGGCACGCACGTCTTGTTCTGATTAACGAAATAATAATATGAGTCACCAATTTCAATACAAACATCGAAGCTAAATTGCAATGTTTGGTGAGCGTAATTCTCTCCTGATTTTATAAAAGCGTCATGATCCACGTCAGATTTGGATCAAGCATAGAAGAATCCCAATTCCACAATGGCCATGAATGGGATAATCCGATAATGATGATGCATATCGAAAGCATAAGATCATTCCATAACAACAACCCTCTTTGTGATAATGAAATTACTTTAGTTAGTTAGTGCTTCGTCCACATGCACGTTCAACTGGTGATGGCCACTTCCTGTTTAATTGGATTGTTAAGCCTCACATAGCAGAAAGTCTGACCGCTGGTCAATAATTAACATGGGTAGTGGTCAGCACTTGATTACAGAGTTATGGACCCATAACCAGTGTCAACCAATGGACAAGTGCGGCAAATAGCGACACTGATGCAGGATATGTTTGGGAAGTGTTGGGTTGCAGTTCATGGTAATGGATTGGGACGCGCACGGAATACAGTATTGAAAACGCGTAATGGACTGCTGAAGGAAACGTCTGTCCTTGTCAGATATGGTATTACATGATGTTTTGTCTTGGCTGTATTGATGTATACTACTCAAAATTATTTAGGGATAGTGTGATAATTGTGAATGTTTAAGACTGTTTAGTTGTAATATTATTATGGTTTTCAGATAACCACTCCTTTTGATTGGCAGTATACTTGGCTTACTTAAGCCCATTGCCCCAAGAGGAGTATAAGCCATCAACAATATCATCCAATCGTCCCCCTCCCCAAAACGACACCCCAGTGCCCTGTTTATTTAACGGCTATTATGTGCCATGCATTTGATGTTGTGCAACTCGTGGTCTTTAGAGGAAGCCATATTGGCTTCTCTTTTCTATTAGCAGCAAGGGATCTTTTATATGCACTTTCCCACAGATAAGACAGCACATTCCACGGCCTTTGATAAACCAGTTGTGGACCACTGGTCGGCGTAAGTGGCGTACACCTACCCTTAGAACTTTGCGTAGCACTCATTCTGGGTTAGAGCCGGTACAGAGTTTAAAATTACCATGCCTTGACTGAGATTTGATCCCAGTTCCTAATAGCAGCGAGTCCGAAAAACAACACATTCTCGGTTTGGATTACAAATACACACTTCAAGTTCTATTTATATCCAATGAAGTGGCGATCTCTGTTCATTATAACCGTTGAACTTTATCTTGAACAAATATGCGATTACGAGCATTACGATGTTGTTTTTACATCAGACTGGTCAACATGTGTTGTTTATTTCTGGTTCATCTCCAACCATTATCAGTGGTTACTCGAGTTGAAACAAACACATACAATTACCATCTATTGAAACGTACTTGACGTATTGACCTTTCACTAATATTTACCGAAAGGTTACAGACGTCCTCACAGACAGACGTTTTACGTGTAATTGCTACAAACGATAATCTCCATTCAGAACTGTCTGGCAGCATCTACGCACTAGACAGGCATACGTTTTACGTGTAATTGTTACATTCAGAACGGACTGGCAGCATCTACGCACTAGACTGACGTACGTTTTACGTGTAATTGCTACATTCAGAACGGACTGGCAGCATCTACGCACTAGACTGACGTACGTTTTACGTGTAACTGATACATTCAGAACGGACTGGCAGCATCTACGCACTAGATTGGCATACGTGTTACGTGTAATTGATACATTCAGAACGGACTGGCAGCATCTACGCACTAGACTGACGTTCGTTTTACGTGTAATTGATACATTCAGAACGGACTGGCAGCATTTACGCACTAGACTGCTAATAACGAATTATTTGTAGCACTTTATTTTCACAAAGATATATAAAACTGAGCAAAATAAAATCGACCAGTGAACAAAATGAGTGCTAACAAAATGTGCATGCTTATGTAAACAGAAATTGTTAAATATGAATATATTTTTTCCTGCCTGTTTTTAAGTTGTCCGAATTATGCTATTTTAGACATATATATATTTACAGAATGATTAAGGCACTGAAAATATATTTATAATGTTAAAATTATATAGATGATTATAACAGGCTTTCTCACGATATGTCTTGTGCTGTAGATACTATTTTGAAGTTACAATAACTTTTCATCATCTCTTAAAACACGGATACAGGCTTTGTAAGAATATACTTTGATCCTGTTTTGTACAGAAATATGGAGTTTAAATACGATTAATAGTTAATACACTTTTTAAACTTTCTTTGAACTCGCACAGGGGTACAGTTTTGATCAATTTAAGAGATAGAACTTTTCGATTCTCTTTGTAGTAATAACATCTCGACTAAATCACCCATATGTGTATCAGTAATGAGAAACATTCCAACCATGAATACAAATAACTCAGTATTTGAAAATAGTAGCTGGTCTCTCAACATACATTTACCTAGAGACGCTTTCGCAAATACCAAACCTATTTCGTTTCAGCTGGATACATTTTAATATTGGCGTGATTGCAAAAGAAAAAAAAAGAGAAAGAAAAAAAAAGTAATTACCAAAATTGTGAATGCATTTGATAAGACCTTAACGAAGCTGATTACTGGCAGAGATTTGATCACTTCCTGTCGAAGATCAGATAGCGGCAAACAATGGCGGCCATCTTGACGGCGTGTTCTGCTCGTCTTTCCGCCACCACAAATAGAGCATTAAGGCGGGAAGGAAGCTATTCATGTGTTGGCTAATTCTTGTCTTGCTACCTTTACTAGCAGACGAACTGTAATTGAATGAAGCCGAGACGAGCTGTGATGACGAATTGCAGCAGACTTGCAATCCAGTAACACATTAACACAGATAACAACCATTAATTCACTTTTAACAACCATTTTCAAGTAAGATCTCCTGACTGATAAAAACTTCATTAATACGGTGCTGAGTCTGCCTGTTTGTTATCAGTATTAATAGTAATACAATGTACCACGTAACACTCGCAAACCTAAACGTGTAGTCAGAAATCTGCTATAATGAACTTCATGACCAACAGAAACAGTTTATTATAACTACTGTTTGTTATAGAGGAAGTTATGTTATCATTTTAGATAAGACATTTAACATAGGAAACAGACTCCTGCCGCTTATTACGGGAAGTTTAAAATGTGCAAAAACTATACATAGTGCAGGTTACGTTTCTAAGTAAACAATATAAATTATGTGAAATAATTCTAGACTGGTAAAATAAAAATAAAAAAGTTAATCCTTTAACTTGAACATTCTATACTAAAGACCAACAATTGTCTTTGTTATTTATAACGGTTAATTCGTTAGATGAGTATTCATTATAGTCTTTATAGGGATATTTATGCATTTTTGTTATATTTCAAACATTTCAAAGTTATATTATCTATTATACAACATACATGCAAGGTAGTAGGGGTGTAACGATACAGCCAAAACCGTATTGCGATATATTGCGATACAGCAAACTGATATTGCGATATGCACCGCGATACAGTTTGATTAATTACCAACATGTAGGGTGCAACGATACGGCCAGAACGTATTGCTATATATTGCGATACAACAAACTCATATTGCAATACATATTGTAATACAGTTTGATTAATTACCAAGATGAAAGGGTGCAACGATACGGCCAGAACGTATTGCGATATATTGCGATACAGCAAACTCATATTGCAATACGTACCGCATTACAGTTTGATTAATTAACAAGATGTAGGAGTGCAACGATATGGCCAAAACCGTATTGCGATATATTGCGATATAGCAAACTCATATTGCAATACGTACCGCAATACAGTTTGATTAATTAACAAGATGTAGGGGTGCAACGATACGGCTAGAACGTATTGCGATATATTGCGATATAGCAAACTCGTATTGCAATACGTACCGCAATACAGTTTGATTAATTAACAACAAGTCATATTCTGATACTATCAAACTAACTACTAAACATATCTCAGGCAGGCAGACCTGTACCAATTTCTGATGAAGAAAAGAGATTAAGTTTAACTTTCATTTCTATAACTTACTGTCATAGTCATAGGTTTTATAAGAAGATGGATACTCATTAGTTAGATATATCGCAATACACAAAACCATATCGTTGTATGTATTGCGCTCGGTAAGTATCGCAATATACCGGTATATCGTTGCATCCCTACAAGGTAGTTATATAAGATAAATATAACACATTTTTAACAGCAATGTAAGGTTACTGAATCACGCAGATAATTATGTTCTAAGCTTGATAAACGTAATCATTCAGCCATCCACGAATCTGTCGGCGTTAATGTCACTATTGGGAACTCCAGTTTTCTGTATCAGAGTAAATGTCGACAGAAATCTGTGTCGGTCATCTAATAGTCGCTCTGTGGTCATTGTACAGATGTCACACCCTGGTAGGATTCGTACGACGGAGATATGTTGGTGTGCTCTGATGCCAAGTGATAGTGAAAGCTTTGTTATTCTATCTCTTAAAGGGATGGGATCAAGTTCAGTAGGTAGAGCGTTTGCTTGCTTTAGTTTTAGGTTCGAAGTTCATCGAAACACATCGGTGGGTTGGTTCCATGTTTGGGTTTTCTCCCGTCGCAACTAGTGCAACACAATTGGTATATCAAAGGTTTGTCTGTGGGAAAGTGCAAATAAAAGATTTCTTGATGCTAAAACAATGTAACTGGTTTCCCTTGATGAAAATGTGGAAAAATTATTAAATGTTTAACATCAAATAGCTGATGATTAATATATCAATGTGTTCTAGTGGTGGTGTTAAATAATAAACAAACTTTCCTATCTCTTGAACAGAGCTCTCTGGTAAAGTCAACTGATGTGCCCACGACAAACATGCTTGAATAATGTTCTGATGGAAGCACGTCAAAAATTACTTTTTAATTTTATTACTATTATTTTTTTTAAAATAGGTCTCAATTTAGAAATTGGTACATAGCACGGAGGTAAAGTATAGCTTGGAGGTAAAGTTTAACTTGGAGGTAAAGTATAGTTTGGAGGTAAAGCTTAGCTTGGAGGTAAAGTATAGCTTGGAGGTAGAGTATAGCTTGGAGGTAAAGTATAGCTTAGAGGTAAAGTATAGGTTAGAGGTAAAGTGTAGCTTGGAGGTAAAGTATAGCTTGGAGGTAGAGTATAGCTTGGAGGTAAAGTATAGCTTGGAGGTAAAGTATAGGTTAGAGGTAAAGTGTAGCTTGGAGGCAAAATATAGCTTAGAGGTAAAGTATAGTCTGGAGGTAAAGTATAGCTTAGGGGTAAAGTATAGCTTGGAGGTAAAGTATAGCTTGGAGGTAAAGTATAGCTTGGAGGTAAAGTATAGCTTGGAGGTAAAGTATAGCTTAGAGGTAAAGTATAGCTTGGAGGTAAAGTATAGCTCGGAGGCGCGACAGGTAGTCAGATTGATTCCTTTCAGCGGACCTGTTGGGTTATTTCTCGTTCCAGACAGTAGTCTTGTTTAACAAAACGCATGGTATGTGTCGTCCTGTGTATGAGAAGAAGCATACAAAAGACTCCTTGTTGTTAAGAGTAGCCTAAGAGGCTGTAACGGTTTTCTGTGCGTTTAACACTTAACAGCCGTTGTTTAGCCAATGTGGAGTTTTATAATGTGCTGGAATGTCGTTAAACAAACTCCTTGTTTTCTTTGATTCACTTTATGTGTGCTATTCACTGAGGTTTGCACACTTTGTAGAGGTCTAAACCTAGACTTTACGAGTTTTATAAACACAAGGCAGGTGGTTTCGATCTGACAGCCTGCCATACATCAGTAGGAACATCTACCGCAATTACATCTGGTTCTCCCAGATAGACCAAGTGCCAACACATAAACGTATAAGGGTGGGTTATAAATTAGACTGAACACGACCCGTGCGGCAATATACTGGTACCTTACTTCACATGGTGGTCCCTTACTCTGTGCCAAAACAGGCGATTTCTCAGAGTATTATCAGAATGAGGCGTAACTTGTCTGAGGTGTGAAATCAAGTTGGCCCACTAACGAGGGAAGAACTTTATTTTCTCGTTTTCTGTCGCTAATTGGCATGTTAAAGTGCCAATCTTTGAATTCATTGCACACAATATCGCTTTCTCTTGCTAAACTTCTCCGTGTTTCAACTTATATGACTGGTTTATAGAAGTTTATTCTCCTAACTCGGCTGCTGGTGACGGAAACGTGATACGAACAGATTGCAGTGAAAACAACTAATTAAAATAAAACTTTCAGTTAAAACGCCAGAAGATATCACTTTGGAACAAACACCATTTTATCGTTAAGATTCCATGTTTTTAAAATAAGATTTATTGCCACTATAACTTCTACAAACATTTCAAGCCGTCAAAAAATGTTTTGAAAAAATTGTCGTTTCTCGAACACAATAAAACGTTGTAGAGCCAGTTGTCGAAACGAATAATACAAAAATAAAAAGAACTGAAAAAACAATTAAATTATTCAAATTTATTTGAAACTGTCCATTCCTGGTGTATATTTCATTAATTATGACATTATAGTATTAGATTAACACTACAATATTGTAGTATAACTGTAAATAGTTTCTACTTTTACCATCATACTGAAATTGATTTCAACATCATTTGCGTTAAATATGTAATTAATTAATTAAGATAACAATACAGTGATATGGTATAACAAACATAACATCTCTAATCAGTGAACGTAGAATACTGATAAGATGAGGGAAATGTTAAGAGCATCATTACCAGTGGCAGAACACCAGTACATAGCCTAACTAATCTCATCACAGTATTTTGGAAATATCTCCGTACTTAACAGTATAATGAAGATACTTGTACATCTGAATTAGCCACAGAAACCAGACTTAGCCATAGGGTGTAGATCTAACCACCAACTAAACTGAATCTGACAACTTATTTTATGACGACAGTCGACCTAAAGACATGAATGGCAATTTGAACAGAAGTACAAGAAGAAGAAAAGAAGAAGAAGATGGTGGTGGTGATGATGATAACGATGATGATGATGAAGGAGAAGATGATGATGACTATGTAAAGTTTGTTTTATTTAACGACACCTCTAGAGCACATTGGCTCTTATCTTATCATCTCTATTGGACGTTAATCATATGCCTTTATGGTCATTCTAACATTTCTATTTAGAGGAAACCCGTTGCCACCACATAGGCTACTCTTTTCGATAAACAGCAAGGTTTTTTTTTTGCATGCACCGTCCCACAGACAGGACAGCTCATACCACGGCCTTTGATGAACCTGTTGTGGACCACTGGTTGAAACGGAAAATAACCCAAATTGCAAGTGGGTCTACTGAGAAGGATCGATCCGATGACTAACCGCTTCACAGCCGACACGCTACCGCTTGAGCTACATCCCGCTCATGATGACTGTGGTGATGATGATGATGATTATGAAAAGTTTGAGGAAGAAGAAGAAAGTAAACAAATCAGATTTGAGTTCAGTGTGCAATATCTCCTGTTTATCTTCAAGTTTTAAAAAAGAAATGACTTTCAATGAATATTGTTTGACGAATAAAAAATATCTATAATGCAATTGCTCTAACATTATTTCCTCGCAAATAAGTGCCGCTCTTGATGTATTTGTGAAGCCGGTCGAAGATGTATGACTGGGAAATCACTAATTAAAGCACAGTATGTAAATATTGTGAAACTATAACACAGTTATCTGCGAGCTGACCATCACCAATAGCTGGATCACTGGATAGTGCTGCAAGGCAGCGTGTTTGACTTGCTGACACTTGCACAGGATTCGTTTGTATTAGACTCGGTGATTAGTCTTGTCCTGGTTTAGCAGTAACTCATGAGCATGAGATCATTTTGATATTGATTTCTACATACAGAGCATGTTAGTCAATATTAAAATATACTGGCTTTATTACACATATTTAAACCTATGAGTGTATGCTGTAGCTTATTGATATAGTTATGATACTAATAATAATAATAATAACAAGAATCTTCCTCTTCTTTATTTATTATCACGTTTATTATAATAATTATCAT
>JAULBS010146585.1:0-27016 GCA_032355785.1 Symmetromphalus regularis | reverse complement strand
TGACAAAGGAAAATGATTTCACGAGTGACATAATTTTGATAATAAGTGGTAACGAGTTTAATATTCTGTTTATCTTCTTAGACAAATGCCATTGATTTTCCCTAAAATGCACACTATAATGGAAAACCACACAGACTGTGCACGTAGCAACGTTAGCTTATGAATGTCAAGGCCAATAAGTGTTTCAGAGAATTTAAAAATAAAAGTTTGTTCGTTTTTACCCATGTCCTTTTTATGTAACGTCTGTCACGCACATATTTCCTATTACCCACTATGCACCAGGTATACATAGGCACTTTTTTCTATGGTACCAAATAGTGTTGGGACATAAGCATATCACATAAACAGGGCCAACTTCCTAAGGTTATTTGTCTAGCAACCAGGACAGTTGGAATAATCTTCGGTCTCTCTGAATGTAACATCCGTCACGGTGGAATTGCCCATAAGTATCTATATCGTCTAATGTGTAGTATTATACTGTTCAAAATATCTAATTAATAAAACAATTTTGAAACTTTTTTTTCTCGGTCATTGAAATTCTAACCTGGTGTTTTTTTTCATCCTTAAATTTTTAGAATAAAGTTATTTTATTCATAAATTATAATGGACTGCAACATTAATTGTATCGTGGATCGTGGAAATAAAGTGCAGGAAAATACTTTGTAAACTAATAAGAATTGATTCTTATTAAATTAAATATTGTTACTTTTTAGATGTTTGATGCCCATTTGGAGGATGCAAAACATAAGGAGAAAATGGCAAATTTAGAGGCTGATCCTGAAGATGAAACAAACAAAGCATTATTAGAGAAGATGGCCCACATAGAGGAATTAAAAGCTGCCTTGTAAGTACAGATGTTCTGGCCTAATTTTATATTTTAAGACACAAGTTCTGGCTGATTCAAATAATGTTTTATTTGGACTACAAAATAAAAAAATTGAGTCTGTTTGATGGGAATCTTAATTAACATGTTTGTGCCAATCAAAAAATCACATGAATCCAATTAGATTCCCATAAAATCAATCTTCAGATTTAAAAATGACATTTTTCTCATACCTTGACAAAAAAAAAATCTTTGTATTGTAGACACTCATAAATTTTGAATACACATTACAATATTAAAAAGTAACTACTGGCCCAGTTAATTAGCATCAGTTAAATTGCAATGAGCCTTAGTTCTGTCAGTATTTAAAAACAAAAAATATATAGATGATAGTGTTCTGTTCACATGTCATGGGTCAGTACTTAACCTAATTATAAAATAAGATGAATAAAGTTAATTAGCAATTTGAACATGGATGTGACCAAACCTGTCTCATTGTTCAGGGAACATTTTGCTTTAGAAATTTTGATTAGCAATAATTGCTAATCAATGTTAATTCAGTTAATTCATTACCAATTGCTTATTTTGTTTTCAGAATAGTGTAATGATCTTCAAAATTTGCTTAGTCGTTTGTGACAAGATATTGAACAAAATGTACTCTGTCTTAATTTTTGGTAATTCTTTTTATTGATATTCAATTTTTGTTTTTAAATGGAATTTTTAGCCTAAGTGGTCTCTTGTTATGTAAATGAGTTAAGCATGTCAAATATCAAAAACAGACCATTAGTAACAGGGTTGAAAATAACATGAAAACCATGGTGGCCAGCAGGGCCAGTTGAAAAAAACAGCTTAGTGGCCACTCTCAAATTCAGCTAGCCCTTAATTATTGCACATACCAATTTTGAACAGAAAAAATTGTCAGTTTCCATTGATACAGACATAAAGAGTGCAAAGCGATATAATCGGATATATCCATAACTCTTGGAAAACTTTGTAACTCTTTGGCTAATTTTACGTACTGATAATCTCAGAACGCCTAGTACTCACTGTCTCAACAGGTAGCATTGTGCTATGTTTATTAAAAAAATCAAGTGGATTCACTGTTTTGTGTAATTTATACTGTTGGAAAGCATTTATTATTATTTTATTATTTAATTGATGGTAGCCAGACAGACTACCTACGTAAAATTCGTAGTCACCATGGGCAGTCGGGCGACTAATATGATCTAGGCATTTTAAAATTATATAAAAATATCAGAACTGAAATTTTATTTATCAATAAAAATTAAACCTGGTTTATTTTATGTTTGTACTAATACTTAATGTTCTTTTGAACTTAAATTGATCATCAGATTAGTTTAAATTTATTCTTGCTAACCAGGGTTTCTAGAATACGGTAGCCCGTGGCTAGTGGTTATAGCCGTCTGGCTAACAAATAATAACTTTCCACTAGCCGTCGGGCTAGTGGAATAAAAAAAAAAAAAGAATAGAAAAAAACACCGAATGATATAACTGCAACAAAAAGGGCTCCAAATACTCGTTTCGATAAATAAAGTCTTGACTATTATTAGCCTGGAATACGTCAAATAGCTTGCTTGTGTAATCTGCAAAAAAACACAGACAAAGATTCCTGTTTCCGGCAAGATGCCATAATATCCCGAAGACTGCCGAATGTCTTTCCTATAGAGATTGTTTTACATCCGGTCAAAATAAATAAAACTTTTCTGTTCTTTTATTGTTAAAAATACAATTATTATAAGTAATTTATCCATTGTTATCTATTGCATTGAAGGTACTGATTATTTTACTTTAGATTGTTAGTTTTTAATCTTACTCCGACTGAGTTAGTCATCAGTCTCAAATTGAGACAATCGGTGGTGAATAGCACATGGCAAATTTGTAAATAAACTCTTGTAGGTCGCCATCTGATAGATCTGTTGTATTCTTTTGTTTTTGAAAACGATGACACTAATCTTAAAGTGAATCGGGGTGCAGATACGCGCATTTTTTAAATCAAGTTTTTGAAAATTATGCAAAATTAGCGAGTCGATCCGATTGTTTTATTTTTACTTTGTAGTTTTATGAGGTAGGGCTAGTACATTTTGAAAATCACTGATCCCATGGCTAGAGGATATAAAAAAAATTCTAGAAGCCCTGTGCTAACATGGAAATAAGTACTGCTATTGGTTAATATTTATGAGCTGTGATTTGAAGAAAGTCTTGACAAGATATATGAATGTATTGGTTCTAGCTGGATGTCCCATTTATATAGCCTGCCTTAATTTAAACAAATGTTTTGTTTCTCCATTATCATTCATGACTGCTGTTCATTTGTGATGTTTTAATTTTCACGAGAGAAACCTTGGAATCTGCTAAATGTTTTTATGTAAGTTAAAAAGTTGATATGTTATACATGTGAATAGTTTGTGCGTCAGTATGCTATTGTTTATTTGAAATTAAAATTTGAATTTATAATTAAAATGTGTTTTTTGGTTGTTTCAGGACTGAAGAGTGTAAGATTTGTGATATTGGCTATTCTGTAACAGTTAGAGAGCATGAGCGAACAGATAGGCATAATGTGAGTTGATTAAATTATTTGAAAATCATTAAACTAAATTGAAGGAGCCTCTTAAAAAATTGCAATATTTGTACAACCTTTAATTAACCTGCAATTAAATTTTTATGCAATAAGTTAGTAATAAAATACTGATATGGTAGAATGATACTTAATAAATAATATTCATTTGTATTATAAATACTTAAAAACCACAGTATACATACCTAGAAATAAGATTTTTTATTGTGCCTGTTTGTTGACATTCTTCAAATAAAATGCAGAATCATTATTTTTCAGTTCTGCAAGGAACAAGTGGATAAAGGTTGTGGCTGGTGTGAACTCACAAAGTTTGATGATGCCAGTCACGTTCTGCAACACCGAAATTCTAGAGAACACATTGAGGTTTAATTTATTATAAATTTTATTTTGGGAATATGCACTTGATTCCTGGGCTATTAGCATTTGGAAACTTATATTTTTCATGAACAACTCAAATCCATTATATAAATGTTAAACTGTTCCTGTAAAACAGGTACATTGTTAGCCTCATAGCATAATTGCCTGACTCAATTATATGGATATCTCATTTTGGGCAAAATATGAGTTAGGCAATTATTCTGTGAGGCTAACGACATGTATCTGCTAAATGCATATTCAGTGATCCATTGGTTGGACATTAAAGGTGAAGACTGGTTCAAAACCCATCAGAAGCAAGATCACACCGACTGTATTGAAATTAACAAATGTATGACATTCAGTAGCTGCTTATTAATAAATCAATGTAGTCTGGTGGTAAAAAAAAAGTGCTCAGTGGTATGTCTATAAACACTTTGTGTTGTGATGAGGGTTTAACCACCACAATATTTATTACCTTTTGATGTCTTTCCCAGAAACAAGTAATTGGGTTGAATGTTCTGTAATAGAATTAATCACATTTGTGTAAGATGGCAGTAATATTCTTCTCAAAAATAAATGTATACCCTCGACCTACCCCACATTACGCAGCAAGAAACAATGTTGGGTAGTAATGTTTTTTATTTATCCGAGTGCTAGATATGACATTTACTTTTGTTGATGATGCAACTGGGTGGCTTCTTAACATGTATCCTGTTTTTTTATTTTCAGAACATGATCAAGAAAGGCCGCAAAATAAGTGGAACTCGCATTGAAAAACGCATCAGTGCTGATGGAAAAGAGGTTAAAGTTATCATTGATGATGTAAGTTGTTTTGTTTTTTGTTTGTTTGTTAATTATGGCAGTACAAAGTAGGCCATCTTGTGCATTATTAAAACATAAAAATTTGTACATTTTATATCTTAAGTATAAAGTTATATGTAGTATCTCTCCATGCATGTGGGTCAAGATACTATGAAAAGTATTTTTTTCTCCAGCATATATGTATTTGTTGTATAGCAGATTCACCAACTAATAATAACCAATGAATAGTATACAGAGCACAGCAAATATTTCAAATCACTTTCATGAATGAAAAAGCTCTTAATGGTCAGTCTTTTATTGCATTTTTTTTTTTAACTCCAGATACATAAAGAAATGGTAATGCAGTTTTGTTTTTCATTAATTGTGCTGTACTTATTTTAGTCTGTTGTGGAGGTTGACAAATCGGTGACTTACTGCTTTGCTTGTGATGAAGAGATGGCCACTCTGGAGGTAAGTCTAAAAAGAATTTTTTTTTAATTTTAAATTTAATTGCCTATCTAAGATCTCAATATTTTTCATTAAAAAAATCTAGTAATCTGTATTTGTCTTTCTAGTTACTTAAAACAAGCTTTATGTAGTAGAGCTACAGGCTTTAACTGCTAAACATTTGCATGGATTGATAATTTATAAATGTTTATTTTTATTAAAAACTGAAAAGAATAAATAATTAAAATGCAAACATTTTTCTCTCAACCAATAGAAGTGCTGTTGAATAAATCAAACTTAAAACTTTTTAAAGAAGAATTTGCCACAATTCTATCTGAACGTAACCAATTTTATTGTAGTGGAAAGAGCAATTTTCGAATTAAAAATGTAAAAAGAGCTAGCATTGTATAGAAACTAAGTGGTTGATAAATGTGGCAGTAAATAAATAATTTATACTTCTCTATTTTAACTCTGCAATGAACTTCCATGTTGATCTGTTTCTAACCAATAGTTGATCAATGAGCATTTTGAAACTGACAAACACAAGGTAAAGTTAGCTGAATTGGAAGAAAAAGCTGCTGCTGATGAAAGTGCGAAAGAGGTCCTAAAACATATTGCGAGACAGGAAGAACTAAAAGTTGAACAGTAAGTATTTAAATGTATAATCATATACTTTTATTTAAAAGATTCTTAATCTTTAAGTTGGAATTTATTAATTGGAATACCAGACATTTTCTTAGAAGACAACTCTGACCAAAAATAGTATGTGCTTCAGTACTCTCCATTTGGAAATAGGATAGAAAATTCACTGATCACTAGAAAATTATTTTCATAAAGAAATTTAAATGAGGAGAGCACTTTCCAGATTTTCACATTTATTGAGATAAAACAAACTGCGAGCATGGCATTACAACTTTCATTTTAAGGCAAATACGAGAAATGTGAGCAATCACTTGCATGTAATGGAGGGGAATTTATTGTGTGCTAAATAGTGCTAGACAGAGGAATGAACAATACCTTTGTATGGTCCAAAAGTGGTATATAAGTGGCTGCGTTATACAATGTTTTGACAGTCAACTGAACTTCTTTTATCTAATTTGTCATTTATTGCATTTTTGTCTTTGTCCTATTATAAAAGTTTAATTAGATCATTCTGAAATTGTACTGCAATTCCCAGTTTTGTACTGAATGTTTCTTTTTCCAGGACTGAATACTGTGCAGTATGTGACATTCCTTATTCTGGTACTGAAGATGATCACGTTCGTGAAACACTTCACAAGGTAATTGGTTATATTTAATAATCCTGAGTTTCTTTATGGCAAATATTTATGATGAAATGTAAACCTAAATCTCTCTGACATAAACAACAATTTATGGTTAAGTGCTAAGCAAGATCAGTTTTACAATCTCACTTGCATGCAGATTCAGTAAACCTTTTAACATTATAAAAAGATGGTCTAAGAGGTTTGATTTTTTTCACATTCTTTACAGAATGGCTATTAAAACAACTTTTTAATGAACTTGTCATGGAGGCAATTTTAATTTAATGTTGTGTGTATCATAAGTGCATGTATATAAAATAGCTCTTCTGTGATATCTTTTACACATTGTTGTGTTTAGTACCGGGGACAGCAGTCAGCACGTGGTTGTACTTGGTGTGACATTGCTGAGTTTGGAACATACACAGAAGTTCTGCGACATCGCTCAACTGAGGAACACAAAGAGGTAAGTTCTGTCCAGGATAAGTCAATTCATGAAAATTGGTAAGTGCATAAAAATAAATAAATTTCTATAAATATGACCAAAAAAAATATTGGAAGTGCAAGAATGTAGCTAAGTTTTAGCACAAGTGAATTAAAATTCTTCTTAAGTTGATCCTTTATAAATTGACTAAGAAAATATTTTCATTTGGATGTGGTAGGACAAAAAAAGGAAACAAATATTTGATAGATAATTATGGTGAAATATTTAAAAGATATTTGCTGTGTGTTTTACCAAACATAGCGCTTGGGTTTCCCATTTAGTTAACATCACAGGATTCAAAATAATTTTATCTTGTGTGGGGTTTTGGTCGTACTGTGTTTCTGTGTATAAAATATGTATAGCATTATTTTATCTTCGTATATTGATGATATAACTCCAACTTGGAACCAACATTTGCAATAAAGTTTCAATTATTAAATTGTAAACTGTTTTTTTTAATTGTAATAAATTTGCTTATAAATGGTACATCAGATACACGATAAGAATAATTTGGAAACTAGTTAATGGTTTACAAAATGGTCTAAAATGGAACATAACTGTACAAGTACAGTATTTACAGAGTTATTTTTATGATTGTAGAAGTTTTGTATGGTAAGATTGCTAGTTTACTTGTTAATTATTAGGCCTATCTAAACACATGCCAGGATTAGTTGATACTTAAGAACACAAAAGAAGAAACCTTTGATGTTAAAAAGCTATAACCCTGCTGAAGCAGTTAAAATGGTCATGGCATAATGTATTTTGAAACAGCAAAGTTTTATCAATAACTGCAACATTACTGATTGTCTGTTTTTGTACTGCACAAAAACAAATACTTAGCTGTTAATGTGCTATTTATTATCTGTGGGGTAATTATTGACACAGATTAAACTAAAGAATATAGTATAGTTTTGATCAATTTGGAAAGTGTATGTCGAGATGTTTTTTACAGTCACTTGCACACTTCGGTTGATTCCGGTAGCTCCAGGATATTTCATATCGGAAGGTTTCCTCTTGAGTGTTTTGTTAAACCAACTAACAAAAACTGAAGATTTATAAATTATTACAACAATGTCTTTGAAAGTATTGCAGTATCACAGACACAAGTTTTACCACTTTGTTTCTCTTTCAAAATAACCAATATTAACTCACAAAAGAATGATGTAGTATAGCTACTGATATTTATAAAATCATTTTGATGTCATGTGAATATAAATTTTGCTGACAGTGATTAGAATTGGTCCTTGAAAACCATAACTAGGTACTTGAATTTAAATTCTGGTACAGTGTGCAAACCCTGTGTTAGCACATAATTAGGAATAGAGAAAATCTTCTACAAATTGTTTTCTCCTACTGCAGAAAGAGAAGGAGAACAATGTCAAATCTGGACGAGAAAGAACTGTGAAAGTGACTGCAGAAAAGGTATGTATTTGCAAGCAGAGGGATTTTGTTTTTTGTACAGCTCTTTTCATTTATTGCATCTACAATGCACTATGAAAAGACTCTTGCTTACAAAATACTTCTAACATGAAACCACAAAATTTTGATAGGAATTTCACACAATTTTGTGACAATGTTAGTATTCTTTCGTATGCTGTCATCTACAGATTTTTAGTTTTATTCATAATTGTTGAAAACTGATCATTATTGCACTCTCAAGCTGATGACAGTGTTTCAAAACCCTTTGGAGGCTGGCCCACACTTGACTACATGTCAAATTACCAAATGTTTGACATCCAATAGCCGGTGATTAATAAATCAATGTGCTCTAGTGATGTCATTAAACAAAACAACCACCATCCCAATTTTTTATCTTTGCATGTTTGAATATGGCAAACCCAAAATCCAAACATGCAAGCATAAATCACTAAATAGTGTAGCTTTGAAAGAATTCACATTTTTGTAAAAGGTTTTACTTTCAGGAAACTTATGCTACTATTACTTAAACATTTAATAATCAGTCAAATAATAGGACAGAGAGAATGCTTTTTTTTATTTTGTTGTTGATTGAAAGTAATGTTAATCCATTAATATTAGATCCCTGCAAATAGTTTTTTTTTTAAAAGTAGTTACCAGAATTTTCCGAGGTGTTGCGTGCTGTGATTAGCAATACATTTGTAATTGTATTGGTGACCACTTTGAATCATCACTTTATTATAATGTAATCTTTTTGGGGTTATGACTATTAATGAAAGCATTTATTCTCATAATTTTTCAGGTTGAGATTCCTTTGTTCAGCAAAGGCAAGACATATGGTATGTATTTAATAATAATAGTATTGGATGTAAGTGTAGAGCAGGAAAATTTACTAAAAGACTGTTTACTTAAAAAATATCTCTCCTAACTGTTACCTAGTACAGTTGGTGGAGGTTGTATAATTGGTTTCCGCCATTCGAATTTATCATGGAAAGTTTAGAAAGGCGTATAACTAAGAAACAATAAACACTTGTTGCTGCATAAGTAGATTTTAGGAGAAAAAAACTTCAAGAGATTTTTCTATTGGTTTAACATGTTTTATTGATAATCACATTCTTGTGGAATTGTGTTTATGTCGTGGAAAATCAACTTCCAGAAGGTGTACAAACCCAGAGTTAAGTTTCAGTTTCACACCTTTCTGAATGTGTAATAATGGTATTATTAAAAATATATATTTGTATATAAAGGATGTTTATTTTTTATTCTCTTAACAGGTGAGGATGAGATGATGCCCATCTTGGGATACTATTGCAAAGTGTGTAAGAAATACTATCGCAAGAGATACGATACCCTGAAGTTTCACTGCAGTTCCGAGAACCACTACAGGAACTGGAAGGTTTGTTATCTGTCAATAATTAATTTTTTGCATTTAATTTTCTGTTCATAACCTGTGTTCTGAGTGGTGTTTTTCAAAACTGCTAATCAAATGCAAAATAAAATTAAGAAAATTAGTTTGTGTTTCACTGAAAAGAACATTGAGTGGCTTTCTAATTCAAATATTCATAAACAAAATCCTACATCCACAATTTGAATAAATTGAGATCACAAAATATTTGTATGTTTTATGTACTGTTACTCCTTGGTACTCTATTATACCAGCATTGGTACCTCAAGTATTAAACGTCTAGTGCCATATTTATAAAGGTGTTTTAACAGTAAAACATTCATCATTAAAATATTGCTTTCGAGTTATGAATTCATTGAGAGTTGTAAATCACATGGGTTTAGTGAGTTTTATAAAAAAAATATTCTTAAATTATGAAACAGGATGTTCTGTAGAAGAGCACCCAGTTGAGGTATGGTAGTATGTACTGCCTGCTAAAGTGCTTGTAAATGACCACTTTCAACTGATAGAAAAAATGTTATTAATAGTCTTGAAAAAGTCTTTATACTTAGGCTGGTAACTGACACATGCTTGTTAGAATTGAAAATTTGCAGAACAAATGAGTGGCACCAATAAAAGTTTGGGTAACCTATTTCATTTTGTATAACCCATTTACAAAGTAAGCTGAGATGTTCTAATTTTAGTTCATACAAATAAAAAATAGGTTACCGTAAAACTAGATTTACATGTATAGAGCATAAACAAAATAATCATTTTGACGAACACGCTGACCTTAAATTATGAGATAGATGAATCTGTGATGGTAATTGAGCTTGAGCTTGTGCATTACATGTAAAATTTATTTTTCTAATTTGATGTATAAATTCAAATTCAGTAATGTTTTTAGAACCTGTGGTTTTTCACTGTATTTTTAAACAATTATTTTGTAACTTTCAGAAAATTAAGGAAGAGCAGCTTGAATCTAGTGCTCAGTTTGAGGAAATTCAAGATGCTATTGTAAAGACTACCCGGATTGAGATGGGAGAAATTGAACAGGATGCTCAGGTGTGCTCATCTTAAAATAATTACAATTTCTCCCTAATATGTTTTAGTGACCAAGTTGAAAAACCTGTCACTTGATTTAATCTGATACTGTAAACGGTCTTAGATATAGTATATTTGGGGTATAATTATGAGATAACGACATCACTAACTTGGATATAAATTTAATCATTCAGATTTTAAAAATCTGCTTACACTTTAAGGTACTAAATTAATCAAATCGTTACCAGTTTTATCTGGTTTGAGAGCTCTTGAAAACATTAGAATCATGTTATGCCGAAGTATTAAATGTCAACACAAATTTGTTGTTTCTAGTTTGCTATTGGTTAATTTTCTGACAGGCGGAGGATATGGAAACTTCACAGGATGAACACCAGAATGGTGCAGAAGGTGGTGATGGTGTTGTTGCTGACTTTGCCGAGGATGAACTTCTTCAAGATACAGAGGGTATTGATCAAGAGGCAGGAACTGAAGAAATGGAGGCAGAGAACTCCATGTTGGCTGAAGAGGTAGAAGAGACATCTCCTTCGAAAGCAAAAGGAACAGCTCGCAGAGGAAAGGCTCGCCGTGGCAGAAAATAAATACTTTTCAAGTTGTACATGGTGGATCTTTCAAAAAATTTGACATGGAAGTGACAGTTTTTATATTTCTTGTTTATTGTGTTGATTTCAAGATCTTTCAAGATTAAGTTTAAAGATATCCACATGATATTAATTTAAAAATGGTTTTTCTTTAATATGCTTCTGATTTTTAAGAAAATATCTTCATAATTCGAAAAAGGATTGAGCATAGTAAATTAGTTTAATAACGAATCATGTATATTTCTATTTAAAAAAAATCCTATTTGTAGAAATTCACTGGCTTCTAATATAAGATTTTGTTTTGCTTTTTGTGTACATGCTTTGCACTAAATCAAATGTTTTATGTTAATTTGTTAGACTCAACCATTTTATCCTTGTAGCTTTTAATTTTTTTTTTTGTGTCATTGTCGTGTTTTGTACATTCAAGACCAATTTAAGATCATTCATTTCATCAAGTGTTGTCTTTATAGTTTTTGTCATTCAGTGTTCATTAGTGTAATCTAGAAGCATTTGATAACGGTAAAATCTTCATTCAACTTAGAAGTTTTAAAATACTGAAATTTCTTATTGGAGATAGTTATGATAGAAAACCGTACATGTATGCTTCATGAAAACTTTGAAAACAAATAAAAAAATATATAAATATTACTGGTCTTATTTTGTTTTGTCAAGATTTTTAATAAAACATGGTACAGAAGTATATTTGGCCATGTATGTATTCGTTTAAGGACACTGAGTGGGATGTAGTTAAAAATAGGATGTCCGCCTTTTAACTGATCCTTCTCAGTGTACCCATTTGCATTTTGGGCTATTTTCACTTCTAACTAGTGGTCCACAACTGGTTGTTTAAAGGCCGTGATATGTGCTGTCCTGTCTGGGATGGTGCATATAAAAGATCCCTTGCTGCTTTTTGAAAAGTGTAACCTTTGTGTTCCCTCTAAATGTCAGAATGGCCATAATTATGATTGACATCCAATATCAGATAAGATAAAAATCAGTGTGCTTTAGAGGTCATTAAAACAAATTTTACTTTTTTTTTTTTTTTTTCCGTTTAGTGACGTGACAGAACAAAGCATAAAATTGGGTAATAGAAAATAACGTAATATTTATATATATGACTACAAACTGGTTTAATTTGCAAAGTGGTGCACAGAAAACCTGCAGCGTAAGCTATTCTAGTGATGTTTTTGCTTTGTACTAAGATTTCATAAATTAGCATTGGATTTTCTTTTCAAAACAACATGTATAATTTGCATTGTTTTACAAAGTAATCTAAATATAGAAAATTTCTGCTGTATTGACCATATGGAAAAAAAATTCAGCTCTCCCAATTGGTTATATAAATATTTTATATAACGTCTTCGGACAGCTTTTACTTCAAAATACTTGGCTGTTTTTTGTATCTTCTTTCAGAATCTTGATATTGGTATCCTCAAATTATCATTTTGTAAAATGGCTTTTTAGGCCCATTCAGTGAACAGAATCCAAAATATAGATATTTTTAAATTATGCTATTTAATTTAATAGACAATATTTTATTTGACTACAAAGGAAAGGATTGTTTAATGACATCCAACATTGTTTATTCAGTGGCTATTCGGTGTCTGACATGGTATTCTACATCTCATGGTCTTTTACACGGGCTACTCTTTCCAATTAGCTGTAAGGGATCTTTTTATGTGTTTTACCAAACAGGAAGTATTAGATAGCACATACCACTGCCTTTTATAAATCAGTTGTGGATTGAACCTTTGTGGTGACATCGATATCATGATTAAAAATCCCATGCCTCGATTAAGATTTGATCCCAGTATCTATCAACTGTGAGACTGACAGCTTAACTACTGTGCCATTGAGACTGATGTGAAGACAATAACTGCAACTGGTCGTAACCCTACCTTCAAAGTACAAAAAAATTGCCATCCAGGACCCATATAACATTTGTGACGTGCTACCAAGAAATGAGTTTAAAAATAAAAAAATGTATCGGGGCTACTGTCATAAATGAGCATATATGTTTTTTTTTATTTCATGTCATCAAACCTTATGTTATACCCTTTCAACTTCAAGACTAATTCCAGTAGAAACTTGATTCAAGTATCAAAATAAAGAACTAACAATGTCAATATGTAAAATCGGCCAAAATTAAAAGTTTAGATTCATTTACAAGTCACATTTAGTCTGAAGTTTGGCTCAAGTTCTAAAAATATGAATGTCTTGCATTTGTATGGTGGTGTAATGAAAAGTTGCACACAAATCACTAGATTTATTATACTGGTGGGAAATGCCTATGGGATTTTTAAAATATGTATTCATAGCATTCTTCTGCGTGACGGAATCCCATTATCTGGCATTAAATAAAGGCGTTCTTTATTCTTTGAAAAACAAAAAATTACCAAATTTAAATAATCACCATCGGCTATTTGCTACCTCTGACAATTTCCCATTCGTACTGAGTACTAATTTTCAAACCCACCCTCCTCAAAAATCAGTACAAATGTTTAAATTTGCTCTCTGGCCTTGACACATACTCCCAAACTGTATTACAGAAAAACGTAAATAATTATTTTAATGGCCAGCAAAATGACTTAATGATTGTCACTCTAAAAATTAAATTGTTTACCAAAATACCTATGGAAGGATATAACAGATATGACAAATTTTTATGAAGACATGAGATATTTCACTAAACCAGTTAACTTTTATAGGGGGTTTATTTTGTTTAATGACAGCATTAAACGCATACTCCTATGGACCCTTGACCTAATTAATTTCCAAAGAATTAATTTTAAATATAAACATTTGATTTGTCCATTGAAACACTATATTCAACTATACATAATCACAGCATCTCACTTTTTATCAATATTTAAAAAATATTAATGAATTATGCCCGCAGACAAACATTGAATGTGTGATGTATATATATTTCGAGTCACGTGATGAGTATTCCCCCGTTAGCAGTTATTTTAAATCTTCTGAATATTTTTATAGCTGCAAAAACATTTAGTTCCAATTTACTTTGCCCCATGAGTTGTGAAAAACATCGATCATCTCAACATGGAATTTCCTATACTATGGTTCAGTTAAAATGTCTTGTGTGATATGAAACGAGATCTAGTATAACAAATACATATAAGTTTCATTCGTAATCAATATTTAGACCACAAAGCCCCTTAAATTCTGTGGGACTATGCCTTTAAAACACATTGCTTTATTAACCATCGGCTATTGGATGTCAAACATCGATTTTGAGTCAAGTTTAAGCCAGCCTGCAATTGGTTTGGAACCACGTCTTCAGCTTAAGAGTTCGATGTTCTACCACTGGGCCAGTTGGCTTAACCATATTTAAAACAACCAGTAACTGACATTAAAGTTTGTAGGAAAATTATTTGTGGACAAGTTGCATTGGCACATCATACACATCTTTATAACATTTAAAAAAAATGGCAGTTGCAAAATATACTGGAAATTTAAATCGAAATGTTTTTAAAGATTCTGCATCAAAGATGTTTACAAATAGAAATGTTACTAATGACATAATTAGTATGCTATGCATGGTCACAATAGCAGATTACAGGTCACAGTCTTTCTAGCCCGACTATAGTGACGTCACACAAACTACCTTACAACAGAATACTTGCAGTTCGCAAATTTGTATGAAGCAGTAGTATGCAGATGCCTGGGGCCAAATCCTTGACTGTATGCACCCAAGACACAAGTATAGGGCCTAATTTTAATTTGACTGCATGCCCCCCCCCCTCCCCTCCAATCATTTCCCGGAAATGAATGCATGGGGCCATTGTACTCTTTGCCCACCACTGTATAGAAGCAAGATGGTGGTGTAGTTTTGTATTCAGGTGAACCAGTCTTTGTTTTGTTTAATTTTACACAACCAAACCAGATGTGCAATGGACGAACCAAACCTCAATGATATTTTCTTTAGGTGCTTCTGTTGCTGCCCATATTTTGTGATCCACAGCTAATGACAAACAAAAATCAACACATATTGTACAATAATTAATTTTAATTTCATGTCGATGATCATTCAGAGAGTTAACAAATGGTATGTCAATATAACTGAATGATGTTTATGATGCAAACCTACATCTATAAGATAAAAAGATTTAATAGCAAAAAAAAAAAAAAAAAAAAAAAAGTAATAAAAGGAGAAACGTCTTATTAACAGAAGCCTGCTCACTTGGAGTAAGCCATCCACTGTCAAGAAACAATAACAAACAACACACAGATGCTCTGTTTATTGAAAAAATATTCAGAGCATCATACCCATGTGTTAAACAAAATGTAACAAAAAGAATATACAAGAGTGCAAAAATGACAAAATGTTTAAGACGCCACATTTTTCATTCACAAGTAACGGGGATACTTAAAAAATATATACTTTCATCACAAACAAAATCAAAATGGAGTTGTACTATTGTTGTACTGTTTTAACATTGGCAGAATTTTAAATAACTAGGTGCAACTAATAGAAACATTTTCTGCAGACAGACAAAAACCAAAAGATCCAAATAGACAAGATCAAAGTAACATTAATGAACCTAATATCTATTCAAACGTCTTGTCAGATCATTCATATTTCATTCTGTTTATTTAAATTTTCATATGAATATTCACTGCACTTAATAGCAAAACCAGATAATTGTAGCAGGCAAATTTACAAAACTGACAGCTAAACATTGATATAATAATTTCTTTTTAATTAAATGATATTAGAAAACAACACAAAACGACAACGTTTGATAAATACATCAAAATCCAATTGGCTTGCATAAAGGTCCTAGACAATGACACCAGGTCTACCGTTACTATATCCAACCTGATTCACTCCTACATTCTATCCTCAGAAGAAAAACATAAAAGTGTGATAAATTACTCCTGGATTTCTACTTAGTCATTAATTACACTAAAAATAAATACTACTACTGTGAGTTTTAAGCTTAGAGAAGTGTTGGTAACAAGCATGGTGTATTTCTTGAAAAAAAAAAAAACACTTTATTACAGATTTAAAGAATACAGAATTATATACTCAACAAAATAAATTAGGAGCCAGAAGACTTTTTGCTCATTTGTTTTCTAGTGTGATATTATTTTAGTACTTATTTAATATTTGTTGCGACTGTGCAGAAGACTTTTAAACATTATTTGAGTAGACCAGAAAAGATATTCAGTTTGTGGGGATTTAATGCATTAATTTTTTTTACCAAAATGTGCTTTGCAGCTGTAATTAAAAAAAAATATGTCAAAAATAGTTACTGACTCTTAATTTTGTTTTGTATATAATAACAAAATGGTTAATTAATATCAAAATAACTGAAAATTATTTAACTTTTACCTAAATTCATAATCATTTTTTATTTATGACTTTAATACCGAATCCTACAATCATTCTCTGGCAAATAAACGGAGCTTTACGTGCCATTTCTAGTGTATAATTATTTTACTCCAAGTTGAAGAACAAAATTACAAGTCAGCAAAGCAAGCCATATGTACCATTAGATGAATCTTTTTATATTTGTCTTATGCACTATTTACTGGGAATCATCTGATGTGTCCTCGCTATCTGGTCCTGTTTGTTGTGACTCAGTACTTTCTTCCTTTTCTTTACTAACTTCTTCTTCAGTCGTAGAGTTTTCTGCATCTTCCTTCTGATCGTCACCATTAGCCTGTACTTTAGCCTTGGCATTCTTGCGATCACGTAGACTCATCAGCTTGGCTTCCTACAACCAAATATTAACAGATCAACGAGTTTGCAAAGTTATTATTCATATGTTCAATATAAATGGTGATTATTCTTGTGGGAGCAACAGACCAACGAAATAATTGTTTGCACACATTTTGATTGGTATGAATCACTACCGTAAAACAACTTAATTCTCATACATACATATGTGTCAAAATTACCAAATGTTCAAAATCCAATGAAATACACATGTATGTATATATAAATCATTGGATGTCGAACATTTAGTAATTTGACTCAGTCAAAGTGGAGGCCAGATTCTGACAGGTTTTGAACCACTGTCTTCTGCTTGAGAGTCAGTGTCCTAACTCTTGACCACTGAGGCTCAAATACTGTATTTATAACCAAATACTGTTTTAATCTAGCCAGAAAGGACAATGGAATTGAAAGGGAAATAACTGCAGTAAATCGGTTTTTAACTGACCATGGAACCTGTAATTGTTTAAGTGGTCAGACAAGCACCTCTATTCATACATAAAAAACAAACCTTCCACTTGTCATAATGTCCTTCTGAGCTGCAGTGGTCAACGGTAGCTGCGAGTTCTTCACGGAAAAACTTCTTACATAGCTTGCAATAAAATCCTGTCACCGGCATAACATACTTCTGACCTGAAAACACAATATCACACAAATGTAAGCACATCAACATCTACTTATAATATGAGACTGAGAGGGGTATCAGATACATGCTCACTATTTGTGAATTCTTTATGTCAGTAATATCCTGTTAACTTTTTTTTTTATATACAGTCAAATACTTTTATAACGAACATGTTTATAACGAACTATCAGAACGAACTGATCATCAAGTCCTGTTATTTTCTTTATGTTTTATCATAAAATGTTAACTATAATAACTGATAATACTTGTATTTTTCACCTTGATATATATATATAACAATTGAGCTTTAAATCATAAAAATCTAAGATGGTTAATTTGTCCGAATGTGTACAATGAACTATGGTTATAATGAACTAATGTCCTCGGTTCCTTACAGTTCATTATAAGAGTATTTGACTGTAGTTTCAAATATTAAAAATTATATTATTTAATATACTATGTAGGGAAGTATTAACTCCTAACAAAATCTTTTTGCTACACCTGTGACAATTATTTAAGTAGTTTTAGCATGTATTTTATGATAAGATATAAAACACTATGTTTCATATGCTTTTTCTTTTCACCAGTTTATGTGTTCAAAAATTCAGTTGTATATAAGCTGTTGCACTATTAGGGCTGTTGTTGAACATGTTTGGTACTCAAATTATGATAAACTGTCTTAACAGGAATAAGGAAAACAATTAGCTGACTGCTTTAGCAAGCTGGATAAAAAGTTTATCAATACTTTTGTTTGTTTAACGACACCACTAGAGCACACTCATTTATTAATCATTAGCTATTGAATGTCAAATATTTGGTAATTTTTAACACAGTCAAAATGTGAGCCAGCCATTGATAATTTTTGGACCTCTATCAGCTTGAGTCTGATGAAAGCATATCAATATGTGCAAATTATTAATTATATAATTAGACACAATTTGTTTATATAGATCTTATGCAAATAGAAGCATAAATAGGTAAAAAGAAACCATTATAAGCCTTACCTCTTACACATCCTGGCTCATACGCAGGCATATCATCCTGACAAAAAAGAAAGAATTGTTTAAAAACTTAGAACAGTATGCAAACTTGACAGGACCCTATGTATTGGTTCCAAACAATCACCAAGAAACAAATTACTCTGCCGCACTTAAGAAATGAAACCAGTTAAGTTAGTAGCCATTGCTCGCAAATAACCATGTTGTGCCCAAAATAATGCAATCTAAAATCCCGAAATGGCTGCCATCTTATAACTAAATTCTTTCCATTACAGTAGTGATTTCTCGTACTGGACTGAAAACAGAAAAAGGTGTTTCTGCACTCACCTTTCGTCATTTAATTTTTATATTGTGAAATGGTCTCCTCATTTAAAATATCTCACATGAAATGATTTGCTTTAAGAATGATTGGTCCCTAGCTATTTTCAAATGAAGAAGACTGCTACCCTTTTTGAATCAGCAGCTAGGGTAATTTTATACACACTTTTTTGCCTATCACAATTGAATATTTGCAATATTTTAGGTCCCCCATTTACAAAAGTTTGTTTGGTTGATGATCCCCCAGTACAAAAAAAATAAAGATTGACTATTGGGGATGGGGTGGGGGTGTTTACAAAAGATGCTAAAATTGACAATTATTCAATTAATGAATTGACATCAACTTAACATGCTGCTCACTTATCTCACCACGCTGTTATAACCACAATTAACCTTAAAAAATAAGTGTGGTGTGATACATTATTTTCAGGGCACATTGGAATTATCTCCCCTAAAAGAATTTTCTATAATAAAACTACGAAATTGTCCATTTACTTCTTGGAAGTTCATAGAGCTTTTCTTGGCAATTTTAATTTGAAAAATAGTTTTCTTGGCAAAATTTACGTAACCAGCAACAATGGCGTAATGTTGTGCTCACATTCAGGACATAATAGCTACTTCTGATTGATATTTTGATCATTTTTCCACCAACGAAAATTGTGACATGGAAAGGAATTTAATTAATTTTCACTTTGTACACAAACTTTGGCCAATGTGACAAGGTAAGTGAAGATATTGGCAAAGATAGCCAACGCTTAATTATAATGGCGTGCATATATAGCAGTCTTTGTTGATTTTTTAGCTCAAAAAAGTGGCCCCAAATATTGCAGAAACCAAAATTACAATAAACAAAAATTACAATAACAATAATATTTAGTCCATGCACATCAGTTATTTTAGGCTTTTATTGGGTTTTCCATTCATAATGTGTGCAGGAATGCAATTTACAAATACCCACTCAACCTGACATTTGTCAAAATTATTTCAGTAGTCTAAAGGTTAATTATTTGGATGGTAAATTATTAAAGGGTCCACAAAGAAGACCGAAAAAGGACAGAAAGACAAAAATAAGTATTATGATGCAGGTACCTTGCTGGACAGAGGTCCACTGATAATTTTAGGACTTTTCTGTGTCAGGTTACTGCCATGTCCAAGTTTTCCATAGTCTCCTGTGAAAATAATAATGAAATAAAGTTTTGTTTTATTTAACAACACATCAAGAGCACATTGATATTTATCTTATCATCGGCTATTGGACATCAATCATATAATCATTCTGACATATGTATCTAGAGAAAACCTGCTGCCACCACATAGGCAACTCTTTCCGATAAGCAGCAAGAGGTCTTTTATATGCACCATCCCACACAGGACAGTACATACCATGGCCTTCGATGAACCAGTTATAATGAAATAAAACTGCAATAGAAAAGAACGATTTTTTTTTTTTTTGAAGCTGAATGGTTTTCTTAAATCAATGTAATAATCACTAAAATAAAATGTAAAAAGCAACTCAATTTTAAATGACATTTTCATTATTTATGGAAATTCAGTCTCAAATGACTTTTTGCATCAATGCAACAATCAAAAAAAAAAAAAAAAAAAAAGACAAATGAATGCTCCACAAAAGAATTCTATGGTAGCTTTTAAGGTAGAAATGCCTTTCGCTCCCCTAAATTTAAGATCCTGAGGAAATATTTCATATGAAATTTATAAGAAAAATTCTTTAGACTTACCATCTCCCCAGCTAAATACCTCCCCTTCAGTGGAGAGTGCAAGGGTATGGCCATCAGATCCTTTTGATGATGACACTTTTTTGATTTTATGATTTGGATCAAAAACAAGCTTTTTTGGCAGTGCTTGATTATTTGAATCTCCAAGACCAAGGCGTCCATAGCTCCCCTTTCCGCATGCACTCACTGACCCATCTGTGTGGATGATGAATGTACAGAACTGGCCAGCTTCAATCTATCAGAAACAATAATTTAAAATCAAATACAGTGGGAATAATTACTGAGATTTATCTCCCCTTGATTCCATAATAAAAAGAATCGGTGACTATGATAATGATTTTTTTTTTTTTTGTAACGACCCAACTAGAGCACATTGATTTATTAATCATCGGCTATTAGATGTCAAAAATATTTTGATACGTAGTGAAGAGTTAACCAGCCTCCAATGAGTTTTGAACCACTGTCATCAGCTTGTGAGTCCAACATTCTACCTCTGTGCCACCAAGGCTCACTCTATGATAATGAACGAACAGTGTACATGAAGGAGTCCTTTTCAACAAAATAAATCTCCTCTATATTACAGTCAAACCTGACTTAAGCAACCACTGTTAAGACATGTGGGTGCTTAACAGGTGTTGTATTGTACTAAATTAACTGATTTTGGAGAAAATGACTGTGTCCCTTTAAGACAAGTGGCTGGTAAGTACTGATGGCTGCAGGAGCAGTTTTGTCTCTATGTATTACTTAATTGTTAGCATCTCAAGAAAATATCTGTTGTGTTTATTATTACATTTGACTTGTAGATAATTTGGAAAAGGAGAAACATTTTTTAAAGTTTTATCTCTATGTATTACTTAACTGTTAGCATCTCAAGAAAATATCTGTTGTGTGTATTATTGCATTTGACTTTTAGATAATTTGGAAAAGCAGTAAAACATTGTTGAAAGTTTTGTCTCTATGTATTACTTAATTGTTAGCATTTCAAGAAAATATCTGTTGTGTGTATTATTGCATTTGACTTGTAGAGTAAAAAATTGTTGAAATCTAACATGTACATTTAATTAAACCTTGAAATATTTAAATTGACATAAAAAAACAACAACATTATAATACCTGTTGACATTCTGGAAATGTTGAGGTCCGCTTGGGCATGAGTATTTTTTCCACTGATCCCTCAGCAAGCTGGTGGCTGCTGTTACTCCCCCACGTATACATTTCACAGGGAACGACAGTAGACATGACCATGTTGTTGTCATTGTTCAAAATGGGATTGTTCTTGTTCTCGTCTGGGCCTGAACAACTGTTAGCATATTCCTCAGCCAGAGACTGGAGCTAAACATGAATTATATAAAAATAGAAAGGCAAACCTTTAACAGTTCAAAATGTATGAATGAACGAATTTAATGTTATGCATCAAATTAAGATTCAAGTGTTGACCATGAGGACAATAAAGATAAAAATGAGAATGTAATGTTTATAAAAAGTACGACAAATCCAGTTTAATTTCATGATGGCAATAATGTATTTGACATCATTCCTCATAAACAAAATTACAATTACTAATTAATTAATTTTTTAATTCAAACCATTAATTGCCATAATCCTAACAAAATAGTTTAAATGTGTTGCCTCTGATTAAATTGTAATTTCAATTTCCAATTTATTTTTTGTAATTATTTAAATAAACAAACCAAACATGAATATGCACAGACATAGCAACACGCAGTTTACCTAGCACTTATGAAATATGAAAATGATGGAAATTCGCACAGATTTCTCTCATGATCCATAAACACTATGTATATTGGGTGACATTATGTAACAGTTTAACTGACCTCTTCAAGTAAGTGAAGACCAGCTTCATACATAGGAAACAGGTCATCTTCCATTGTTTTGCACTTGTTCTTTTTAGCAAAACAGCATGGACCTCCCTGAAATTAATATACCTCAATATTAGCATACGCGTATATACATATATTTACAAGCAATTAAGCTGGAATTTAAATAAAATCATTTCATTTGTTACTGATCAGTATTCAATCAATTTTTGTAACTTTGTAACAAACAGGTTGCATAAAATTTCTTTTCTGAAATGTCTCAAAACCAAAATAGGCTTTTCAAAAATAACTACATTGAATTTTCTTTTCTCAAATGCCTCAAAACCAATTAGGCTTTTTGAAAATACCTTTTTTTTCTTTCCAAATGCCTCAAAACCAAATAAGATTTCTGAAAACGCCTACCTCTAGGATCTCTAACTTATATACTTACTGCAGACTTCATCAAACACTGTAACACGTTGTCAAAAAAGCTCCAGTGAACCATGCCAAGGCCCAATTGATTGCCACGTTTCTGCTCCAACTGAGCTGTAGTCGACACTTCAAGAGACAACTGAACCCATTCTAACAAATATCGAAGAGATCCTCTTTGAGTTGCCAGAGAAATCATCAAGTCAGAGGCAAGTTGTTGACCGGATATATCAGCACCACTTGATGGATTTGCAGCAGCGCACAAAAATTTAGTTATTTCATTGAGAGAGTCAACTCCCAAAAGAGTTATCTTTGTTTCATTGGCAAGTGAAAGAGGTGGAAGAGATAACACAACATTAATGGCTGTGCGAAAGACATCATTACAGAGTGAAAGCTGGCCACAACTTCCCGCCAAAGTCCAGTTCTGACGCAAAAGAGAAAACAGCAAGCTCAGGCCCGTTTTGATTCCCAATTCCACTAAGGCCTCGTTTCCTGTTGGCATCTGACATGATAAAGTTGATGAAGTATCTCTACACTCCAGTTCATTCTCTTCATTTGTATCATGTCGGACATTCTGTTTTTCATGGTATTTGCTTGAAACTGCATAATATATTCTCTGGAGCACTATCAAACGTTTTTGCAATCTGGAAGCAAATGGTGTGCGTGTGTAGACAATATCAGCAAGTGCTAGTTGACTAGAGAGAAGTAAATTAAGAAGGTGTTCCTGCTCGTCGACAGAATAGGTTTCCTGTTCAAAATCTGGAATTACTGGACCTCGAAGGTGAACAGCATTCTGAGATACTTGTAGAACTTCTCTGTTCGACAAGAGGCTTTCAAAAAATAGATCCAGTGTCTGTGGGTTGATTATGGACTCACAGTCCTTTGGCATCCAGAGAGAATTGAAATGTTCCACCCACTTCAATCTCATCTGCTGCTTAGTACTGGCAGACATTGTTTGTTTTTTGTGAGTTATTTCTTCATTCTAAAATAAGAAATTTATTTTTAAATATTTATTAATAAAATACACCCTTACATTCCTTCTGAATTCATATTAGTGGTTAAAGCAAATTAATTTTGATTGTATGTGTACTCTCAAATAACGATGTACCTTAATTCGATCAATGACGCATACATCAATGTACAACTGATAACGCTATATAATGTTGCTACGTAATTTGGTTTAAATTTTTAGTGAGCCTGTCACCAATCTAGTAATCAAAACTGATCATGTTTTATAAATAAAACAACAGAACACACATTTTGAAACTCTTTGTATGATTGTCATTGTTTTGAGTTATTTAAGAATACTGCAAATCATCATAGTTTTGTTAAAAGATAATAGGTATACATTAAACCTAATTATTGTCAGAACTCTTTGCTATAAAAGTTACAAATCCAACGTGATTTCAAACAGAAAAACTGGTAATGACCGAGATGTTCTGAATGTTAAAATGGGTAGAGTTACACCACTTCGTAATAAACTTGTCTTCCTTCTTTTATTTTCATTGTGAAAAATGTTCATGTCAGTACATGGTTCAATCGGTAATATTTTAAATTATTATTTAACAAAGTATCATAGTGCCATATAAATTTGAACATCATATGTTTTCGAACAGCTCATTTATATGTGAATTTCTACATGCATACTGAAGGTCTGATGTCAACAAACATCACAGATTGACACAGGAAGAGGTTGTGCACAATTAGCTACAAAAATGTTGCACATAAAACGTCCTTGTGTAAGTGTGGTAATATATATATATATATAATATATATACACAAACGTAGCACTTTACTGCATCGTCTATATCTGTATTTGTTATGCTGTCTGCTTTTTTGTTTAGATCCATATTGAATACGTCATTCACTTCAAAGGAAAATAATGCTGATTATTTTAGAAAAATATAGAAAAAAGTCACATGTTTGAAAACATATGAATTAGTTTTCTCAATGTATATACAGACACAATGTCAGAAAAAAAAATTCTGCTACAACCAGCATTGTTTAACATCTATAATTGTGTCTGTTTTGTGGATTATATTCTAATAAACAGGTACGAAAGATTATTTAGATTTTTAAATTCAGAATTAATAACAGAAATTTGCAATATTTACTTATGGTCTTATCTACAGTTCGAAAACCCATTATGGGAGGTTAATGAAAAAAAATATAACATATGACTTTTTTGTTATTTCCAAAACTCTAGTTCTTTTTCGCCTAGATTCACACAAACTAAATTAATTGATAAAAATCCATGTTCTAAGTAGCAATGATTTTCTGTGATTATAACACTTTAACAGTGAAGCTGAAACTGTGAGTGTTGATGATCTTGATCAAATCTCTTTTTTTTTCTTTTATGATCAAGGTAAAATCAGTTTTTGCGAGATCGTTCACTGTCGTAATAAACTGTAATTACATCGTATCTTGAAATTGTGATAAATTCGAAAACTTAAGAAATTATTAGTTAAGAGGTTGTATAACAACTTATAACCGTCATTACGAAATTCCAAAAACACGGAAATAGGTCTATTATTAGTATAACATTAATACTTTGACGAAGCAGAAGAACAAAATCACTGTAAATTTGTGCATACACTTTATTTAATATTAAAATGCAAATTATGGAAGTAAATAGAATGCAACAATAAAACATACCGGAATACCTGTAAATTAGTTATTAAAATATTTTTGTTTTCTCTTCACACTCAACTGATGCTTTTTAGACGATAGTGGAGCAGTCTACTTTTTATTCGGACGTACCGAAATCATTCGACAGACTTCGTTTATCACCCATTCTCATTCGGAACATCTCGGTCTATTCCGTTTGAGCGACTTGGTCAATGGATGGAGGTTACCGAATGATTCGTTGTGGTCTGGGCTAAAACTCGTACTACTTTTTAATGTGTTTTTCTTCTTCTTTCTTCTTCTGTTTTCGAATGTAGAACTTCTTTTCTTCTTCTTCTTTTTATTTATTTTTATTTTCGGTAAAATATCCACCTGAACCCTTCCTTTAAAATTATTAAATTAACATTGTATTTACATTTTTGTTTTTAAATAACTTTAGGATTAGATTGGCTTCATTCTTTTAAATAACAGCCATTGACTTTTTTTTATTTAACGTGGGTGTGTTTAGGAGAGCGTGCGCTAACAGTCACTATTCTAACTAACGACGGCGAGCGCTAGCCCTCCGGAACATGATAGTGGAATCACAAAAGTGACAAAACACATTTAGTTTGGTGCAGCTTTGTTTTGGCTTCGTCTGGATTAACTTTTAAATTAAATATTTTACGATATAGTCTATTACTAATACCTTTTATGAACCACTTAATAAAGATAAAACAGTATTTGATAGCATTTGTGATTTTTATATGATTCAAATTGATTTTTAGAACACGTCCGATTCTACATTGCATAGCTTAATCGAGTCCGTGTTTTAGCTAAACCTTTTCTGAAGGACTCGTTAAAAGTCTACAGATACAACTGTACGGTAGTTTTATTATATTTTATTTTCTTGCTTATATTGCAACTATATTAGTTAAATCTAGCAAAAGCTATGTACATATTGTACAACGATAGATGTATTTTGCTCATGTAGTTAGGGTTACACACCAGTAATAAATGGTATTTAAGGTTAGTCTCTAATATAACGATTTAACAAAAGAAAATCAAGTTATCGAGACTGATTTAGGACTGGATAATTTGTTCATTGCACGTTCGTCCATGTACGCGATTCCATCCCTCCCGCTCTTCACCCATACACTCGTCCAACTGGCATGTGCCCACTCACCTATTCGCCAACCCCAGGCACACCGGAGAAGGAGGGGACAATGCCACCACCCACCCTTTTGGGGGGTGACAACTAATAAAAAAAAAAAAAAAAAAAAGTTTTTGCTGAATAAATATATTTTCAGGAACTGTAACAACATAAAGTGACAGAAATCCAGTCGACTACTTTTAAGTGCCACCCCCTACCCCCACACTTTTAAATGCACTCCGAGGGCCCTGAACCCACTCATCTACCCAGCAATATAAATTTATGGACTGATCAATCTATCCGTCTTTCGGTTGGTGAGGTGAGGTGAAGTATTTTTTATACGGGTCCACATCCAATTTGGTTCGGACCCGTCTCCCCCGGGTCCAATGTCC
>JAULBS010146574.1:0-12387 GCA_032355785.1 Symmetromphalus regularis | reverse complement strand
TGATTAAATACATGTACATTTGATTGCAGCTAAATTTTGTACGTATTTCATTTCACATCTGTATTAATATATAACGATGATTAAATACATGTACATTTGATTGCAGCTAAATTTTGTACGTATTTCATTTCACATCTGTATTAATATATAACGAGGATTAAATACATGTACATTTGATTGCAGCTAAATGTACTGCTATTTAACTAATTGCTAAATACAAAACGCACAGGTGGATACAGGTGTGTGTCCGGGGGTCCGGACCTCTGCTTTGGCCACCAGCTTTTATTTGTTCAAATTATAATTTCGTCCTTACCAGTTATGAACCCTAAATATTTAAAATACATTTATACCTACCCCCCCCCCCATCCAAAATTATTGTCCGAGTCGCCCTCTCTGTATCCGCCATCTCCTCACCCATCCATCCATCCATCCATCCATCCATTTCTCTCACTCTTTCTCTCTGACTGTCTATCTGTTTGTCTGTATCTCTCTCTCTCTCTCTCTCTATCTCTCTCTCTCTCTCTCTCTCTCTCTCTCTCACGGGAGTGTTGGTAAAAATGTTATGTAAAATTAATTAATAAATTTTCGTAGATATGTCTTTCTTGGATACATATATTTATATATTTTAAATAATTATTTTATTCTACCGACAAAATAATCCGAAGTGACCTTGATGCTGCATTCATTGTATATTTTATAAGAAACGCTTAGTATTTCTATCTTATTATTAAAATGAAAAGAATTTTTGTGTAAATTTGGTAAAGCAATACAAAAGCACTGTATTTTAAATAATAATATTGCATAGCACGGTCAAAGAATTGTACACGTAAAGCTTAATATAACATTAGTACCTTTTCATAACAATAGCACAGCAAATAGGCTTAATAAGCTTAAGGTGAAAGGTTACCACTATTGGTGTAGCCAGAGGGGGTATGGGGGCAGTTCCCTATTACACCTTTTTTCCTCACCATGTTATATTTGCGTGTTTTGCAATCCTATTAGTGCTTTCTATGTAGTTGCCTCTCCAACCCCATATAAAACGGGCTTCCAATATAAAATCCTGCCAATAGTTTGTTGCACCCCCTCCCATAGTTCGGTTTCTCAAATAAAAGACTGTTCAAGGTTTTCCTTTGCAATGTAGGTCTATATGTGTATATTAGACTAAATACAAGGTTAAAATCAAAATGACTATTTTCAACTTAATTTTCTACTAATTGTTCGAATTAGTGCTATAACCAAATCAAAAAGGTTCAATAAGGTAATTAAACCTGCCAATGGGCACCTCTATTCAGCAATCACCTATCTTAAAAGGCCACTTGTATTTTATACCAAAACATCTATATATTAAAATATCAAAACGAGTATTTTAAACATAAATATTAAATTATAAATATACATGTAAAATGTTGAAATAAGTGCTATGATATAATACATTTAACAGGCGTGTGTGCAGAAATATTTGCGGTGTGTGTGTGTTATTTGTCCTCAAAGAACAGAATATAAAAAGCATTGCTTTAATAAAACGTCTGAACAGGGAGTCGGCCTCCGAACCGCCCTGTACAAGCACCTGTTTAACAAGGTGAACGATTGCCACATTCGAATCATCAAAAGCGACTCCTTTGACATGTATTTGTGTATGGAACTATCATTTTAAACTTAGTAAATACCCCCGCACCCCCACCCACCCCAATTTTTTTTAATAAATAATAATAATAATAAAAGTAATTAATTTAAATAGAACTACATAACAAGACTCACAACTTTAGAATTACATACACCCAAAAAAACCCACCCCCAAAACCCCCGAAAAACAACATCCCGTTATTCCTGGGTCGCGCTACATATGAAAAACAATATTGTTTCAAATTCTTTTTGAATGGATTCAATTCAGTTCAAAAACGTACCTAACTCCTTCTCGTGTCCAAACTCTTCCTCCACTTGATCGACGATCTCTTTAGACGAATTTTCTGTGATTATTGTCGCATAGTCGTCGCCTAAGCCAGAATCCGAACTCTGTTGCGACGACTTGGACGTTGCCGAGAACCCCCTGTCGCTCACGTTTGATATATTATCCTCCAAACTTTCCGTCGAATTTATAGAATTTGATCTGTTTGCAGTTTTATTTTTTCCATTACTTTTGTGTTTGCCGTTAACTTTATTTCCTTTGGAATCAATGTCGTATTCGAAAGCTTCGTTGTTATTTCCATGTTTATTATGGGTGCCGGTTGTCTGTGTTCCGTGGTCGTTTATTTCAACGTCATCTGTATTGTCAATGCTCTCAGCAGCAGGCCCCACGGGCTGTACCCGCACAGTTTTAGAATTTTTACAACCCATTTCTTAAAAAAGTAAATTTGAGTCGTTCACAAAATATGCGAAGACAAACGCTGTCGCTTTCCTCTCAGTATCGTTTCCTTGTTGGTATATATTTTATTATTTAACGCTGACAGGTAAATATTACTTGCTTTTGTGAACAACAATTACTTCATTAGAGCATAAAACGCCTACAAAAGTGAGCATTGATTGGACGTATCGAACTGGTATCCACGTCAATAACAACAAATAGGACTGCGTTGCTACTGTGTAAATATCGACACCGGAAAAACAAGTGAACCCGGTTGACGGAAATGGCCGAAGATAACTGTTCAGATCATTTTAGGTGAGGTAAACTGAAAAAGAGTGCAAGATGGAAGTTGTATTACGCAATTATTGTTAATACTGTTTATATACATATATATCTTAGATTGCTACATAAGTTAACGTCCTTTGGTCTATATCCAATACTGGTTAAAGAATTCCTGGCATGGATCCAAGGTTGTGTTAAAATATATTCTATTTATAATAGCATACCCAGAGAGGGAAAAAACGCCGAGGCAAACCCAAACACCGGGAGCTTGAACCATGTGGATAATAAATATCAGTATCATGGGGGGGGAAATAAAACAAATCTGCGGAAATTCCAGATGAGGCAAACGTCTTGTCTGCCTGATGCTGGATACGCTAGAGCCCATACTGAACACATGTCATTAGAATTGTTTATATAATTCCATTAAAAGTGCATGCGATAGGAATTAGAGTATGGGTTTGCAAAGATGGAGTTACTAAAGACAATTTTACTATGATATATTATCTTGTTTAACTTCAGACACCTATCACAATTATAGGTAGATATAAAACAAATTAGAGCAAAATAAACCGTTGCAGCTACACAGTGGAAATTACAACACAGAATCTTAATAGAACATTCGCTTCAAGGGGCGTTCAGTTATCTGGGTTTAAAAAAAAATTCTTTACACTAATATACGTGTACATATATCGGAATTTATATTAGATTCATATGGTTTATAATATAACAATTATTACACTCTGGAATCCGACTGTTTACAAAACACATACCTACCCATTTTTCGATTTGGTTTCAGTGACGTCATGTTTAAATTTCTTAACATACGTCACAAGATTTTATTTGACTTTATGCAACAAATGGATAAATGTCAATATCGGCTAAGGTTTATGAATGTCATCCCTGTGTCATAACTGTTTCATTTATTTAATTTTTATATGTACAGAATCATTTTATTTTATGCCTTCAATCATCGGATGGTGATCAGTAGGCCTACGGCAGGGTTCAGAAAATTGACCGCAACCCGAGCCCTGTGATGACGAGCACTGTCACTGTCATTGTCATCCTGGAACTCAAAGTTCCGTCCTACGCGCTGGGCGAATGGGATGACCAGTTGACATACATTTTAATCAGTATAACTTTGACCAGCCATGTACCCTTGCACAATTGTCAGATCCGTCCTGTTGTCGTACGTGATTCGGCCAGCGCGTAGTCCTGACGGAACTGAGTTCGTGTCGTGATCGACTTTCTGAGGCAGCAATGCGTTACAACACTGCCCGGGCCAGCCAAATCTCTGGACCTGTCTTCAATCGAACATTTTTAGAATCTTTTGGGCCGACGTCAACATTGCCTCACTTTCCAACATTTCAAGTGGCGTAGGATCTCCAGTATGCCCAGAAGATGTCGCGCTTGCATCGATGCTCACGAAGCATGGGCCAGATATTAACTTTACTAAGATAAATGAATTCCATAGTGATTTTTTTATAGGTATTTTCTGAATAAATTGAAGATTCCCTTAAATATTGTTCCCAGTATAAAGAGATAAAAAAAAAACACATATTAAAAAAAAAATGCTTTAAAAAACGGTCAAAATTAATTCGTAAAAATGTGTTTACAAGCTGGCAGTAGTGGATCCAGAAAATCCATTGGGGTTGGGGTGGGTGGGGGTGGATAAGAGAATCCTTGGATTCTTTAACATTAAATAATAATTATAATAGTAATTTGTTTAAACCGCAAAATTAGGGGGGGTGTCGTGTAACCGGGGTTCCTTAGATCCGCCACTGGTTGGTTTACATATTTAAAGATCTCGTGCTAATTTCAGTTGCCCTACATACATATGTAGTAAAACAAATCAATTGTCATTACTGTTGTGTATAAAATAATTATGACGAGAATCATTCTTGATGTTAATGCCTTCACTGTGGTAATGGGACACTCGGTTTGCATGTAGCGATGGATAATTAAATTATTTTGAACTCCTCTCTATGTAAATATGCGTGTCAGTGCATTTGAAACTCATTTGCGAGTGTGTGCGTACGTGCGTGCATACATGTGTGAGAGAGATGTAATCAGACCATATATAAAATATGCCTAATTATATGTACATACAAGAACACCTTTTGGTATGGATATATATATATACTAAACAGGCATATTTGGTGGAGACTGTATTAGAATAGTTTACATCTACTAAAACGGCGATCCAGTGATAAGCCCTAACTCGAATATCTAAAGTGGTGTTTCTAAAGATTTAAGTTTCTCAGTATAATAATTATTGTAGGTTGATGGTTGGGAATAAGTTTCCAATTCACTTCCCTGTATGTAACGCCCCTGTGATCAGTCAGTTGAGTAGAAAGGTCGTAAAATACGCCATTAATGTTTTAAAGTAGTCTATAACATCCAATATTTACAACGTAATTATATTGTCGTTCGACTTAGGGTTGTTCTTGTTAAATTTATACGGGGTGTGCGGGGGTGGGGAGAGAACACCTTTAATTTTTTAGGGTACCACCTATATTAAAAAATTAAATGTTCACCCCCCCCCCCCCGCTTACCTACTTTTATAAAATATGCTCATAACCCCTACCAAGGTTAATATATACATGGATTTGATACCAAAATGAACCCCCACCGTATAATTTATTTATTGCTGGTGATCACAGACCCAGTACCAAGGTAATTATAATTTATAATTTCTTTCACCAACCTCTCACCCACATAAATTGACCGTGGTTTTACCAAGGACCAACGTAAAAAAATATATGTGCTCCTGTCCTCCCCCCCTTTTAATTTCAACTGGAAACGTCCTTACAGTTTATTGGAATGTAGACTTTGAAGTGTGCATGCGTGTTTGTTGAAGCATGTTAAAATCAAATAAATGTAGTGTGAACAGTATGTTATTATATATCAGTAACTTTACTAATAAAATAATGTATTGAAATGTGTTTACAAGGAAAGTCGGTGATATGTTTTGATGTAGTACTTTCACTGTGTGCGTGCGTGTGTGCCTGTATGTGTGTGTGTGTATATACGTGTGCGCATGTATGTGTATGGTGTGTATGTGTGTGTGTGTATGTATGTATATGTGTGTGTGAGTGTGTGTATGTGTGTGGATGAATCTTCAGGTAACGATTATGGAACCTTGTTTAAATGGTAAATTCAATCTAATTAGTGTTTAAAACGATACTCTAATTGCATTTGACGCGATATTGACCAAACGGAGAGTGTGATCATGAACCCATATATTGATCTGTCAAATCATCGTCATTCAGATTAAACAGAGCCAAACTGTCCGTGCAAAATAATACATATGAAAGAAAAGTTGTTTAAATACACCACAGCACATTGTTTATTCAGCAGCTTTTGGGTGTCAGACGTGGTGTTTTGCGTCTCATGGTCTTTTTGAAAAAACATGCTACCGTCACATAGGCTAATCTTTCAGTAAGGGGTCTTTTTAGCACACATTCCCACAGACAGGTTAGTACATACCATAGCTTTTGATAAACCAGTTGTGAACCACTGATTAGGCTGCCTGATGTTGAAGCATGTTATCATGGAATATAACATTTGATTAGGCTGCCTGATGTTAAAGCATGTTATCATGGAATATAACATTTGATTACGCTGCCTGATGTTGAAGCATGTTATCATGGAATATAACATTTGATTAGGTTGCCTGATGTTGAAGCATGTTATCATGGAATATAACATTTGATTAGGCTGCCTGATGTTGAAGCATGTTATCATGGAATATAACATTTGATTAGGCTGCCTGATGTTGAAGCATGTTATGGAATAGAATATTTGATTAGGCTGCCTTATCATGGCGAAAACATTTACACCATACAGATAGCTTCTAATTGTAATATCAGGAAGGGATGTTTTATAAACATTTATCCAAATATGGAATAGCATAATTTATACTACATTATTTTATATACCAATTATGGAAAGCGTAATAATTCAATAGGGCTATAGGTGGAATATATCTTACAACTCATCTGATCTCGACCAAATGCTCTTTTATGAACATGCTAGAACTTCATAAGTTCATATAACATAATTTTTATTTATGTTTTAAAAATGGCACACCCTAATGCAAAACTCTTTACAGACTGAGCACCATAAAACTACTCGTTCCATAGCAGTTTATTTTATCTGTATGTACACACGGATTAAGTGCTGAAGAAATCTGTGAGGTCATGATAAAGATTAAAATTGATCGTTTGCTAGGTTTTGTATTTTCCTTGCGGTGGGTGGTAAAGATAGCGTATGCAGAAGTTACACACATTTTGAACAGTGGAAGGTAATGTTTTATCCTGAATTAATTTATGTGGGTGTTGCATGTAATAAAATACATGTATTTAGGCAGAATGTAGATGAGTAGATCAAAATATAAACTAGAGAGATGTTTACAGTGAACTCTGATTAAAACAGGATTCTAGCAGGACTGCAACATCGTAATTGTTTATACAATACTATTCATGCATTAGATAGTTCTTTTCGTTTTACTTTATAACGTTAAAACCAATTTTCACCAATGTTATGTTAGTTAAATACACTGGCAAATAAAACTGGAGTTACACATATGTATTGCGTAGACATAATGTACTGTAGGCCCACGGTTTCAGTAGCGGTGTAACGTGAGAACCTCCATCCCCGTAAGAATCGCCCGCTTTTGGTTTCGGCTTGTGTTTCTCACGCTGGCCTAACAGTACCCGTGAGAATCACACGCCTGTGAGAACTGCAAGCCAACCGCTGTTGCTGTGATACTTGTACTCAATAGATGCATTAGGACAATTACTATAATAAATTTAACTCCGGACAGCGGCGCAGCCATTTAAATATCACCCCCTACGAGCCTGTATGCCTGAAGATATTGTAACACGAGTCAGTGAACGCACATTAATGCTGAACGTAAATTTGTTTATTTAGTTCGGTGTAGTTTTTTGTCTGTATTTAAATTATTAAAAACTTTTTTCTAAAAATATTTTATACTGTAAAAGAGTATACATTTATTCAGAAGTATTCCAAATTGTAAGTCAAATGTTTAAGTACTAACGGTGTATTTAGCTGTCAACGACAGTTGATTGTCGATGGTATTTTTAGATTTATTGCTTTGAGCTATTAGTTCTAAATAAAGATTATTTTGAATGAAATAGTCTATATTAAATGTACTATGTGGTTTGCCATTTATCAAAGTACTTCTGGTATGTGTGAAATTTCAGTTATGTATAATGCAATAACGCCGTTCAAAGAAGACCACCCTTCGTCAGTCAGTGAACGGTTGGAACACTACCCTAGTGTACGCTTGGAAATGAAACCAATGTTGTTTTGGTATACGCTTGTAACGAGAAAAATAATACTGTCTTCTGCATCGAACCATCGCAAGAGTTTTTGACAAATAATGTTAAAATTGGACACATTACGGAACATATCTTTGAGGAGCTAGTTTCTTTATCTTTTAGTTATTATGTAAGTTATTTTATTCATTTTGCTGGTGAAATCTTCCGTGAAACAATTTGTAATCTGCAAACCGAAATGTTTTAACGATGTTGATATATCGAATTTAAGTTGTGATCGAAAAACGGCTGAAATTTATACATGCTTGTTAACAGTGGCAATTGTTTGTATACGCTTCGATCCCATTCATCACATATGTATTCAATGGGGGTCAAATTTTTTGTGAATATGCTGGACAGTGTAAGGTATTGTCACTGTTCTAGGCGAGATATGCAGTTCATACTAGAATAATTGTGATTGGTATGGTGTTTATTTGTTTCTTTAACATGTAAATTGTTATGAAGGTAACGGTAAAATATTATGTTACTTCTGAAATTTAAGTTAGGTGTGACATTTTCAATTGTTAACATAATTTGTTTTTAAAAATGTGTTTTTTATAACATGGATATCGTATCACTCTAAATGAGTGAACACGTACTTATTAACCACTTAATTCCGATTTTACAGACCAAAAACCTATTTTCAAGTTTCATCAGTTGACCACGTGACATTTGAACCAAACGAAAAAAATATTCCTGTGAAAGTTTTAATTGGTCGGCGTAAATACTGATATGTTTTCCAATATATATATATCCCTTCAAAGGCCAGAGTAAAAATATCATTGTTCAAAATGTGCACGGTTACTTTTTTTCGCTAGTATATATTGATCCATTCACTGATACACACAGTTTAGGTATAACTTATATTTATTCTACATCACAATGATAAAAGAAAAAATACATACTCTAATCATTTAGCAAGTAATCCTTTTCGTAGACATTCTCATAAACAGGACTTCACTTGTCATCACTTCGACACTGGTTACCAGTTGTCAAGCGAAAACATCAAATTGGTTTACTGATTAGTATTTTCACATTTTGATCTTTAGTGGGGTCACTTTACAAGATTCAAAACGTAAAGGGTACCTGCACCTATTTTTTGTTATTTCCTTTTTGCCCTATTGAATAAAGATTAATGTTTCAAAATTACACAACGTAATATTAATATATTAGCTTAGTATATGATTTAAGAAATTGATTGCATAAGCAAATACTAACATGTTTTAGCATTGTGAAGTAATAGTTGCCCTGTGCTCCCCACTGCAAAGAGTTATCATGTAGGAGGTCTGTCACACTTCTGTATTTGAGGGTCTCCTTGTTGACAGAGAGGAATGCCACCAAGTTGGTGCAGTACACAGCAGCAATGATGGTGCAGAATAGAATCCAGGAAGCCAGCACCACGCGACCTGTCAGAGACTCTGGAAAACTCGTTACACCTGTATTGATAGCAGTGTTTGTTTAATGGCACACTGTAACAACATTACTGTTTTGTATTAAACATATATGTTATTCTAGAGATTGAGAAAGCAGGGCCGCGGAGTGCATTTGAAAAAATTCGGGAAAATAGGAGGATGACAGTTTAATGAGGGAATGGGAATGTTATGTACAAGATCACATAAAGAGGGCCGTAAATTATGTCGAAGACACATAGCCCCCCTTTTTGAACAGGCAGAATGCTTATATAATTAGCCCCGCCCCCCTCCCCCGCCCCCACGTGTTCCTTCGAAACATTGAAATATAAATGTCTAAATAATAAACTTTACCAGAATTTCTCTTTATTGTATTAATGTAACACTTAACAATCTGGTCTCATATACCGAAGTACACAGGGGGTATATAATGTCGTCAATCCTAAAGGGACGAGGGATGTTCTGTCTCCGTTACCCCACTTCCAGGAAGCGTTTATCGCCCTTGCACATAATATGCTTCAGACAGGTGGTTGCTTAATATATATGATCCTATATATACGATTAACTGATTGTGAAGAAAAGAAAAATGCTCTTAGGATAGATGGCTCTTAATGGAGGTAACATTGAAAGAACAGAAAAGTTTTCCTAAAAACGGGTGACTACTTATTGCAATGTGTGGTGAACACTCAAACAGGTATAACTTACCTTGCCTTAGCAATGATCCATAGACTTGCCACCAAAGCCGATATATCAATCTCCAAAATGTTCCAGTTTTGTCTACTTCATAATATGGATTTATCCACTCCATAAAGGAGACAAAAAGAACCACAAAGATCACGGATACGCCAATACACACAAATACAAGACCCCGGAATGGGTTGAGAAGGGTTTTCCATTTCATGCTGTCTACTCCAGGTTTTCGAAAAATCACCACAACCCTGTCATAGAAATACGGCACTGTGAAGTCCATCACATGTAGTCTATCTTGCCGTGGAATTAGAGGAGCAGCAATGAAATCTATCTCCTAAATCACAAAACAGCTAGTGATCATAGTGGTCAATACAGAAATCTAAAACACAATAGCAGTCATAGTGGTTAATAAGACAGGGGCGTTGGAACGAAATTCATATTGGGGGAGCTGCTCTCATTTCTGAACATCAGAATTTGCCCGTAAATAATTGAACGATGAATAAGGAACATATTTATGTGCATTATTGGGGGAGCCCCTACGGTTTCAACGCCCTTGCAAGGTAACAGAAATCTATATTTTAAAACACAAAACAACTAGTATTCATAGTAGACATTTTAATACCTAGATTATGAATTGTATTTAGAAAGTTTTCTCCTATACCTGTATTAGCCACTTTATTGTGTAATCCATAAAACAACAGTAGAGCTACTTTTTAAAAGTTACACACTCGCACCCATACGGTTAGTTTAATGTTGTTAGATACAGCAATCACTCAACTCGTCGACTTTTATTCCTTACCGTAGGTACACATCCCAGAATATAACAAGGCATTTACATAATTTTCTTATTTAGCAACTAAACATGCCCCTTTAAACATTTACCCACCTCCCCTCCCACCAGGAGACACCAACTGACTACGGGCCTGGGCACCAGTATATTGGATTTAGTAAAAATACCAGTTTTATACGCAACCTGATTAACCATGTCTCCAACAATGCCATTGTACCTTCCTTTCTCGACTTCCTTGCCCCACCGGCCATCTTTTGGCTCTACAACAGTATAACTTGAAGAAAAAATGTTGCAATTTTATTTTTTCATTATGTAAATATTTATCCTAAATTTGTTCCAATATGTTTGTTTTCAGTTTATTCATGATAGCTTACAATAAGCATATAAGCTTTGCATTTTGAAAATTTATTATTTCACAACAACGTAATATTTGTCAGCTTTAAATTCATGAAGTGCTTATTTTATAAACTAATATTTTTCAAGTTTTCTATTGTTCGTGATTTTCTTGACTATCATTTAAAATTATAAGGATATAACATAACTAACCTGAAGTTTAATGCAGTTGATAGCAACTCCAGTATGTCTATACATAAGCCCTTGTAAATAATTCGACCATCTTGTACCGTGCTAATAACGAGTGTTGTACTCTGAAATGATAATAGTGTGAATACAAGAACCAGCAAATAATATAAAATGTTACCACACGAGTGGCAATCCTCATAAATTAAAGTAAATACATTAGTCTTGTAACAAAGGTGACGGTTATTAAACTAGAGAAAATACGTTACAATATTGTCACACCGGTGGCGGTCATTAACTAGAGAAAATACGTTAAAATCTTGCCACACCTGGCGGTCATTAACTAGAGAAAATACGACACAGTCTTGCCTCACGTGTCAGTCGTTAACTAGAGAAAATACGTTACAATCTTGCCACACACGTGTCAGTCATTAACTAGAGAAAATACGTTACAATCTTGCCACACATGTGTCAGTCATTAACTAGAGAAAATACCTTACAATATTGCCAGACAGGTGACAGTCATTAACTAGAGAAATTACGTTACAATCTTGCCAGACATGTTTCAGTCATTAACTAGAGAAAATACGTTACAATATTGTCACACAGGTGAGGGTCATTAACTAGAGAAAATACGTTACAATATTGCTAGACAGCTCACAATCATTAACTCGAAAAAATACGTTACAATATTGCTAAACAGCTCACAGTCATTAACAAGAGAAAATACGTTACAATATTGCTAGACAGCTCAGTCATTAACTCGAGAAAATACGTTACAATATTGCTAGACAGCTCACAGTCATTAACTAGAGAAAATACGTTACAATATTGCTAGACAGCTCACAGTCATTAACTCGAGAAAATACGTTACAATATTGCTAGACAGCTCACAGTCATTAACTAGAGAAAATACGTTACAATATTGCTAGACAGCTCACAGTCATTAACTCGAGAAAATACGTTACAATATTGCTAGACAGCTCACAGTCATTAACTAGAGAAAATACGTTACAA
>JAULBS010146563.1:0-12388 GCA_032355785.1 Symmetromphalus regularis | reverse complement strand
CTTGGCAGTGAGGATCTTAGTACTATCTGGTATTAGGGGTCCTGGTTAGTGGTGAGATATGTGTACACAGTCATACCATGGCAGTGGGGATCTTGGTGCTGTCTGTTATTAGAGGTACCGGTTAGTGGTAAGATATGTTTACTCAGTCATACCATGGCAGTGGGGATATTGGTGCTATCTGGTATTAGGAGTACTGTTTAGTGGTAAGATGTGTACACAGTCATACCATGGCAGTGGGGATCTTGGTACTGTCTGGTATTAGGAGTACTGGTTAGTGGTAACATGTCTACACAGTCTTACCATGGCATATGTCATGCATTATGTCAGTGTTAGTATTGTTTTTGTTTAGACATATTGTGAGTATAGGATTAATGAGGTTCTAACTGAATGGGTGGAGATCTGAAATTCATGACATCACTCTTCACTCTACCAGTCACATTTGGTTGTTGGAATATGTTTTGTTTTGCTGCTGTCTTTTCATTATTTGATTTTATCAGATTTTGATAATTTATTTGTACAAACAGGTCAGTATTAAATGAAAATAATGTTTGTTGTGTAAATGTGGAATGTCTTTTTAGCTGATATTATTATAAAATAAAGTTTATCAGTGGATGTATTTTTGGAAATGGACCTTGGGTTTTTTATGGTGTTTTTTTTTTGCAAATTGTTAAAATTTAACAAATTTGTTAAGTTTTGATGTTTTTTGACTGCAGTATGTTGAAATTGTCTTTTTGTCACCTACTAATGATGAATCTCTCAGATGGAAGGGAATGTTTGTTGTATACCTCAGTGTATATCTGAGTTAGGGCCTTATCTGTTCTGTAGTCTCAGTTAATAGTTAACATGGTGTAGTTTTTATTTTCTTTACATATTTAATTTGCACAAGCACTAAGTTTAAAATGATTTTGTGTATATTTCTGTGGTCTCATTTTCCATATTTCTGTGATGGCAGTGAAAGTCTTTGCCAGATTCTTTTTTTATTTGACTGAATAGTTGTGTACGTAACACTAATCATGTGCTGTATGTAACCACAGTCAAGTGGCCAGTAATGGAAGTTTGGAGCATGTGGGTCAGTATTACTGAAAGGGCTTCTGTAAGGTTGGTTCTACAGGGCTGGGATTACTCTGGGGTACTCTACTGTGTAGAGAAAGGTAGTCACAGTCCATGGTTCTTCAGGACAGTACACAGTATCTTTTTTTCTCGTTCGATTTCATATGCTGCTTTTATAACCTCAGATGAGCTGCTTCAGTGATCTTCACTGTTATTTGGAGTTAGGTAGGGTTGCCCACCGTCATTTGGAGTTAGGCAGGTCTGCCCACCGTCATTTGGAGTTAGGCAGGGCTGCCCACCGTCATTTGGAGTTAGGCAGGGCTGCCCACCGTCATTTGGAGTTAGGCAGGGCTGCACAAAGCCTTTCTTTGAAGGTTGTTTCCTGTGGAATTGGAAGGGAGGGCAGTGTTGGAAAATGTTCTCTGTAGCTCACCATTATATGACACTATCCCATCTGTTCCAGCTTATGTTGGTGGAAAATTGCAGAGCGATACCCTGGCTTGCAAATCTCTTCTATTTCATCATGTAACTATTTACAGACAGCTTTCCTGAGAGGTGTCTACTGATCTTAATAGACTGCAAGTTTTCTAGAAAATATTGTCTTTCACAAGACTGCAAAGTAGAGCACAGTCTAACAAACTATGTCATCATTTCTTTATCCCATGAGGACGTCTGGATAAGCTGCTAGAGTGGGATATTATCTTGTGTAGTCTGTGTACTGTTCTGTAGAATTCAGTCTTAATAACAACTCTTTCAGCAGTTTTGTTTGGTTTGATTTTGGTGGAAAACAGAAATCATGTTATGTGGCCATCTTTACATAAATACTCATAATACTGAATAGTTACATCAATGAAAGGTAATCTGTTAATCATTGTTTTCATTCCATATTGGAAATAACTGTGTTGACATCTTAAACGTTTTTATATAAAAATCCAGAAATATCTTTTAGAATTAACACCTTATTGTCCAGATTTTTAGTAAACTAATTTTAATTATGTTTATTCATGGGAAAGATCTTGCACCCATTAGGCTAACATGCTATTTAAATTTTACTAAATACATTTTCATATTTAATTATTTATCATTTGTATTGTATTTCGTTTTTCATTCATTAAATTGGTATTGATATTTTCTCTGTTTTATGTTTCATATGCTTGACCCACAATAGACAATGTTTAATTTTATGTTCGGATTTTGTTAAATAGATGGATCGATAAATAAACAAACAGTTTAATATGCATGGGTTTTAGTAGAGGGTAGAATAGGACATTCAAATTGTTTCATGAAAAATATTTAGCTTTTTCCTTGCAAATGGCATTTATCCTGAACACGGTCTTTAATTGTCAAGTCTAATTCCTATACTCAACTAAACTAATTAAGGATAAGTAGACATTTTGGCTATTTGTTTTGCTTGTATTATAGTAAGTTTTGATCACAGAATATTGGTTTTGCTTGTTATCACTCCTTTTGTTTTAATTGTGCAGGTACTTTTAAAAAAACATTAATATGTTAATGAATAAAAAACCCAAAACAAACCCTGCCCCACTCTAGTGAACAAATAACACACATTCAAAGATATCTTTTATTTGTTTCCAGTTGTAAAGAACAAAGTTAATAAAATGAAAATTTTAATATAGCATAAAACATTTCTTGTAATGATGAAGAAATTTGCCTTATCACATTTTATGTGTTATCACATATATCACAGAGTTAAACATTGATGTATCACAGAGATAAACAAAATATTACAAAAGTAAATATAAATAAAAGATTAGCTTCTTGGACTTTCTCTACATCTACTGAGGCTTCTTTACACAGACCTCTTTAAAATTACAAATACCTAAAAAGTAAAGACCTTTTAAAATAATTACAACCACTCAAAAGCAAAGAATTTTAAAATAAGTACCACCACTCAACCTAAATATCTCAAGACATCCAGTCTTTTAATTAGTATATTGGAAAGCTGCAGTGTTGTGAAATTAACCCTTGTTTCCTTCTTTCAAGAAAACCCTGGACCAAAATATGTAATATTTGTCTCATTGAATAGATGATAAATTTAAACCATAAGTTCAGAGTAAATATTACTGAAATAAGAAGAACAAACTAATAATTAATATGTTAGTTATAATATAGAGTTACAAATAATGTTTAGTAATAAACCACACAAATACAAGGTGGCCCCCCAAAAATCCAATTCTTGAAATGTTTCATAACCAAAAATGGAAACAGCCCGCAATATGTAGTTGTTTCACTTACACACTAGAACTTTGGCAATGTTGTCATCAGACATCTTGTGAATTTATGTGCAAACTTTCATGCCTATATCTCCATTTTTGTGCAATTTATAAGCACATATGTAGGTTGCATTATTTTTTGGATTGCACTGTACAAAAAACCTTTACCCGTAAACAAATCCATATGCTTCTGCTATCAAGATGATATTTTATACCTTTTTTTTGGGCAGGAGGTTTAACAAATGCCACCATTGCTGAGACTAAAAAATATATAGTTTTTAGGGGGTACTTGAGGTTAGTCTTTTGAAATAAAAAGTTAAGAAAACTCTTGATAGCAGAAATATTATTTTAATAGTTTTAATAATTTAACAATGTTTTATTAAAATACTGAACATTATATTGTACATTTAAAGGATAATGCTATTTTTCAGCTAACAAAAATAAGGGTATACTATCACGTTTTTGTTTTGTTGTTTTTACAAATTACAGTTCCTGGTTGACCCAGCGATATTCCCAACTGTTGTAGTAGTTAATAATGTCTTCCCCAACAGCCAAACTGTCCGAACGCTTTCCGATGTCTGAAATAAATAGAACATTCATTGTCTATACATCTAATGATCAAAACCAAGTATAGCATTTAGTTCCTAACTTCCCACCTTTAACTAATAAAAAATTATTTTTTGTGTCTTATGAAACATCCAAATATCTACCATAAAATAACATTTAGGTCTTAGGAGACTTGATCATATGCAGTTTTGGATTTAGACTTTGTTAGGACTAAAGCTATATAAAGCTTGGAGGCCCCTTGTTAAAAAGTCTCACAAAAGTTGCATACTAAAACAGGACCTTGGATCGTCACATAAAACCCCACAAAAAAAAACCAAAATAAAAAACAAATAAAAACCAAAAATGAAAGAAAAAAAATCCCACAACAATCAGAACATTTTAAATTTTGTGAGACCCCTGTGGATTGTGAGGCCCTAAGCCGTAGCTTGTTTAGCTTATGCCGAAATCCGAAATAGTATAACTGGTGTAATCACAACTGTGCCAAGATGAAATAACAATATATTTATAAACGCCAACAAACACGTACATGTACAAGAACAACTATAACTGAAAACCTGAAGTCATATATGGTTAAGTGTAGGGATATGGTGATTTTAATTCAGAGACATGGTGCTTTTAATCCAGAGCCAAAAATGAATTTAAACTCTTTTACAGTGCATTGGTGTGATAGAATGAAATGATACATAACTAGTAACTGCATGTTTGAAGGTCAGACAATAAAATCATGTTCTTGTGATCAATTCAAAACATATGTTCTAATTCAAAACATTTAAAAATATATATATATTTGTTTTGAACTCACTGTGTGGAAGACTGTGTATACTGGTTTTGGATATGAACTCTCTAGTGTAGAGTGGACATGAATCTGTGGACCACTCTGTCACAAACTTCTCAATGGTTGCTTGAACTGCGTCCATACTGGCTTCCTTCATCACGAACACCTTCACGTCAGTGACGTTTTTATTGTAGACCATTACAGCCTAAATGTGTGAAAGCAAATGTTTGGTTTTTAGTTAATATTTTTGAACATTATGGTACATTTAATTAGTTAACTATATATTGTGAGACTACTTGCTTGTGTTTCTCTTCATTAAAAATCATGCTAGAAAACAATATTCGAGGTCACTACTATTTGTCTAATGTAATACACCTCCACACTTTAGAAACTTTAGTAGCCCAAATTTCTGGCGTTAGAAGAGGGCTGTTTTTATCATGGTATGCAAGCCCATATGAGGCTTAGTGGCTAACACATTTTATACACCTATAAAAATCAGCACCCATTTTGACAATCCGTTCTACGTTTACTGAAATGTATTGTAAGTTACTACTAACCTTGAAAGCCTCCTTCATGGAAATGGCATCTATCTCGTCGGCCACCCAGAAATGGACGGTCCCTGAGGCCTGAATACAGTATATCTGCAGCAGTAGCTCCATCACGGGACTGGGGTTCTCCGTCTGCGGGAACAACTCCTCTTGTACACTTGTCTTAGGGTCCGGTCTGTACAGAGCACCCACAGTGCTATCTGTGAGCACAAAGTAGAACATCATTACGTTGTAACTTAGCGTGAAACAATGTTAAGCAAAGTATCTAATATAACAGTGTAAAACATATTACAACATTATAACATCTAATATAATTTAATGTGAAACATGTTACAATCATTTAAAACAGGACTGTAACTTAGTGTGAAATATGTTACCACAATGTAAAACAAAAGATACTTAATTTATTTGTAAAGTGCAACATTACAGAACATTGTATCACAATTCAAAACATTATAAACAAAATATCATAGAATACTATCTAACGGAAAACTTTTCAAAGAAATGTTTTAGAGTTAAACGGGTTTCCCATACATAATTGTCATAGATGATACATACAGACAAGATGAAAGAGAGGTGCATCTTCGATTGAGTGACCACTTTGACTGGCATATCTCCGCAACACGGCATTGTCTCGTGGAAATATGTTGGATATTTCATCTTCATTCAGCATCTCAAAAGGCACCCAGTGCAGAAAGTTGTTACAATTCTCCATCTTTTCATCCCATATAGCTCCTACACAAAACACGAATTCAGTTATAGTGTGGTGTTAGATTCAGTCCAAAACTAATCTACTTCCAATGTCCCTTTGACAACTACCTAGGGTCTTTGAAATAGTGATCAAGGCTTTGTTGATGATGCATCTTCTGGGCCGCCGGTACGATTGTGATATTGGGGCGGCGGACCAGAGACAGGCTATCCCAGGAAAATTTTGAAATGTAGATATTGGGAAAATGATTTTAATGGCTTCTGGACAAATTATCCAGCAGTCATGATCCTTGGACTGACTTGTTCAGAAATATGAATGTGATACTCGTATCAATTTTGTCCTTTGCGCTACATCCTGTTTCCCATCTTTTTGACTGTGTATCGTATGTCTGCAAACTGGCAAATCTGACCCCAGCTCACAGTATGTAGAATTAGCCTCTTTACACAACCTTGAGAGACAGGGGCGGATTTGTAAGAGAAATGCCCCCCAGAGTAAGGACTTTCTTTATATAAAAAAATGTAATACCGTAATTTTAGTTCATTTGTTTCATTTGTCATGTAATTTAATTTTTATGTTGAGGGGCCCCAGAACCTGAAGCGCCCCAACCCCCATGACTAAATCCGGGCACTCCAATGTCTAAATCTGGCCCTTCTGAGAGATGAGGCTTGACCAGAGAACACACGTAATTACTAAGCTATTATAGACATCGATAGCAATACAAAGACTAAGATATTTCAACCGTTGCACTGTCATTTGATCTGGAGCAATACATAATAATAGTAATTATATAATTATTGGGGATCAGCTACCGATTTAAACGTGAAAGCCAGATATGAATGTGAAATTGAATACTTCCAAAGAAGAACCAGTTTAAAATATCTTACCATCCATGCATGTACCACATATTTTGAAACACTTTTCAAACGCTGCCTGGAACTCATCTCGATCGTGGTAGAGCCACTTGCGTGCTATTTCCTTTGACATGAATTCAACGTGGTCCTTTCTGAATTGCTCTGTGTCCTTACAGAACTGGCTGCCTCTGGATGGCACGCATTCATCAGGACTTGGAACAGCTCGACGTCTGCGAACAACTCGGGCTGAGTGCTTGTGTTTGAAGTTAACCGACTGGGGAGCTGGTGGGTCTGCATTACTGCAGGCGTCTTCAAAATCATCTGGGTCAACCAGTCGATTTTCTGATCATAACAAATTAAATAAATAATATGACATCTATATTAAAAACAATGCATGCCTGAAAAATTACTGAGAATTTATTCAGAAGAAAAATTCCTCATTGCATGTACATATATATAACGTTTTGGTTAAACGGTTCTGAGACCTAGCCTAGGACATGAAGGTGTTTTGGTTGATGTAGAATGTGTATATCAATCAGAACATTCACAAACCAGCTTTGGCAGACAAGGCTTTACTTCACGAACCTTTCTGCACAAGATTGCTTCATGCAAACCTCCAGCCCAGGGACCATATTTATCAAAGAACTAAGTTAGAATTAAACTTAAGTCGGCTAAAAAAAACCTTAGTTTTTATGATTTTGACTTGCGTTCTACCAAAACAAGTGATCCATAACAACGGTTTTAAACTAATCAATAGTGTGAAACAAGTTAAAATCTACGAAACTATAATGTTTTACTGATTGAAGTCTGACTGAATTTCCTTGATAAATACAGCCCCAGATTAACGCCAGTCACTTTTAAAATGGTCTTCTCATTCGTGATCTGTACTTCAATTATTGAATTGATCAAGATCTAAGGCGCCGATGCAGGTTTACTGAAGGGGGGTTCAAATGTGATGAGTGAATAGGACTGGGTAAAAAAGATTAATTTTCATGTCCTTCCACTCGGAAAATGGTAAAAACATATATATATATATATAAACCGAGAAAAGGGGGGGAGCTCCTGTCCATTGGATCCGCTACTGGATCTCTATAAAGACCATGGATAATCTTACGTGTTGCCAGTGTAAATCTGTCCAGGAGCATCTTCTTGAAGCTATGATGATTGTACCCAATTGGAATAAGGTTTTCATCATCTGTCCAGAACTCAAAATCGTCCTGCATACAGATAAACACCCGGTCCTTGTACAATCCCACACCGATATTCATGTCCGCGTCATGGAACAGCGGCCCACACATGTCGACCCCCGTCTGAAGGAGTGATACCAGCGAGCCCAGGTCTTGTGCAGAGCTTGGGTTGGATACCCCCAGTCGTATCTCCATCCCCGTTCCACTGGAGAACTTGTCAAAGCGTTGATCCATCGCGTCTATCTTCAGCGTTTGCTCTTCAGCAGACATATATGCATGCACAATGTCCACAATCTTCACTTCATCTGTAAATGAAAACAAACGGAATGAAGATTACCAAATATTTGCTAAAGTCCAAGTGATAAAGTTGAGTTATTTACAGTGGCGGACTACAGTTTTGGGGACCTTAAGCTTGAATTATTATCAGTGCTCTTTGCAACCAGCAACGAACATTACAGTCATGATTTCTTAGTTTTCTTAGAATTATTCTCAGCATAGCAAAATGCGTCAGCATCGAAGTGGTTAAGCTATGTGGACTAAAGTTGTTTCTGGGGCCCCTTTGGAATTAGTGGCCATGAAGCTTAGACTTCATTAGTTTCATAATAGATCCTTGGGTATTTATTCACGCGATATGTATCTCAGCTTATTTTTCACTGATGGCTAATTACTGAGTTAGATTACACACTGACCATGTGGCCACAGAAAATCATGACCCTAGCATTCCACAGTCCTAAGGTAAGGATTTCTATACAAATTACAACTCTGTTATTTTATAGTGGTGAAATGTTGAGTAGTATATTTCAAGATGGTTTTCACACCAAGTGAGTTACAAACACTAACTAGCTGAAAAACAGTTCTGACCTTCTGGTTTATTCCACTTGTTGAGTTTGTTCTTCAGTTTGGCATAACACATGGCGATTCTCGGGTGGAGACGCAGGTAGCGGTAAGCCGAGTCTTTAGAAGCAAACAATCCCAGAGTTGTGTCCTCAGCAATGACCAGCTCCTCCTTTAAACATGCAATATTCAAACTATATAGTGACATTGAATCGTGACATGCTCATATTGTTATATTATCTAAAATAATGTACAGGAATATTATGTAAAACAACCACAGACAGAAGCCTGGGGAGTAGCCAGAGAGGGAAAAACGCCGAGGCAAATCCAGACACTGGGAGTTTGAACCATGTGAATAATAAAAATCAGTATCATTTAATTCCTTGATTTCTGTCGTTAACAGATAAGCATTTTCTATACATACTTTAATTTTGATTTTCTTGAGGGTGGCATATGGGTTGAGTTAGTTTGTTTTGATTAACGACACCACAAGAACACATTGAATTATTAATATTTGGGTATTGGATGTCACACATTTAGTAATTATGACATGTAGTCAAGTGTGAGCTAGCCTCCAGTGGTTTTTGAAACACTGTCTTGGTAATTATGACACGTAGTCAAGTGTGAGCCAGCCTCCAGTGGTTTTTGAAACACTGTCTTGGTAATTATGACACGTAGTCAAGTGTGAGCCAGCCTCCAGTGGTTTATGAAACACTGTCTTGGTAATTATGACACGTAGTCAAGTGTGAGCCAGCCTCCAGTGGTTTTTGAAACACTGTCTTAACTTGAGAACGGATGTTCTATCACTGGACGATTGACTCGCATATTATGATAACTGGGGTGAGGTTCTACTCAGCACAAGTGTTTAAATGGAAATCAGATACTGTGTTTCGTTGCACTTTTTAATCACTATTAAGAAATGCATGAATGTGTTTCTATGCATACCTGTCCATAAGGATCTAGTAACGGGTATTTTCTTTCTTCCAGATGGGAAGGTAGTTTGTAGACATCTTTATCAGAAGATGGAGGTGCTACTATAAGGACAGAGGATTCCGGAAATGTCAGTTTCTCTGAATTTAAACCAACTGCTTTCCTAACAGCCACGAGAACACTGCTACCTGCTTAGATAAAAATAATAACGCTTTATAAATATACCTGGAACCAGCAAAAATATCGTATTCATTACACACATATGTATTTTACAGAATTATCATTTTTTAAGATCTGTTGTAAAATTAAAGTCGAAAACCAATATGTGTTCAAACAGGCACCACGGAGCAGGGAGGGATGGGGTGGGGGCATGGTCCCCTATGTTTTAGGGGACAACTAATAAAAACTCACTGAAGTGTTTTGGGAGGCTGAATAAAGATGTGACAAAATAAAGTGGACGAAATCCGGAGAGTTTTCGGAATATGAGGGGGTCTCGAGTTCAGTAGTTAATACGTTGGTTGGTTGTCAAGATTCGGGAACCCCTACCCCCCTTTCAAATGCACTTTGCGAGCCCTAATTCAAAAGAAGTCCGAATTTGTCATTCTCATTAATAATACGAATAAACTATCTTTTTTCACCAGAACAAAATATATAGAAATGTTTAATTAAATAATTTATTCTTAAAATAATGTTGACATTAGAGTTTAAGGTGTTTCGTACCCTCATTTTTAACGTAGTCTGCTTCTGCGCACAATGCCAGTTTGCTCAAAGTTTTGATGTCTGCTGCCGCGGTGCTGGCACTCAGCTGTAGCTTTACCAAACGACCCTCAGTCCGAAGTGACGTCAGGTCAGGTAAGTAGCCATCTCGAGCTTCATCAAACGCATATACTATCTTCAGTTTCTCTGAAAAATAATACAGCATCATCACTCAGGATATCATGAATATGTTGTTAAGTGTATGTAAGATCTAGACATCGATGAGACACCCCATCTAGGATTTTATAAAATTAGAGACTAAAATGGAATGGATTGCTCGATTTTTGTAAACCAATGTGCGTGTGCCATACCATCCTCACAACCTCAGGAGTCCTGTGTCCACTTATGTCAGAATGAACACAGGAACCCTTACGTTGTGAGGATGGCGTCATCCCCAATCTCTCAAGGTCATTTATTAATTCATGACTTGATATGCTGAAATAACATTACACTGAGAAGTGTATTGGAGATAATGAATTGAGAATACATGGCCATACATACCTATTCCCATGTATGTAATAATTTACATCAATTTGTTTTAAAATCTATTTTAAAGCAGTCTGTTGGAGAAAATCCCTCTATAACCGATATATATTTTTGTGCTGGGGTGGAGGTCTTTAAAGAAACAATCAAAAGTTTGAGAAAACTTACGATTTAGATTTTGTCTCACAAGTTTTTGAAGAACTCTGATTACGCCAAACATCCGTGGACTCATCAACCGACTTGCACATCTAAAGGAAAATATGGCATCACAAAGTAATATTTAAAACAACATAAATGCACAGTAATCTGGTCTAGAGTAATATCTGGCATCACAAAGTAATATTTAAAACAACATAGATGCACAGTAAGCTGGTCTAGAGGAATATCTGGCATCACAAAGTAATATTTAAAACAACATAGATGTACAGTAAGCTGGTCTAGAGGAATATCTGGCATCACAAAGTAATATTTAAAACAACATAGATGTATTGTAAGCTGGTCTAGAGGAATATCTGGCAGCACAAAGTTATATTTAAAACAACATAGATGTATAGTAAGCTGGTCTAGAGGAATATCTGGCATCACAAATTAATATTTAAAACAACATAGATGTATAGTAAGCTGGTCTAGAGGAATATCTGGCAGCACAAAGTAATATTTAAAACAACATAGATGTATTGTAAGCTGGTCTAGAGGAATATCTGGCATCACAAATTAATATTTAAAACAACATAAACGCACAGTAAGCTGGTCTAGAGTAATATCTGGCATCACAAAGTAATACTTAAAACAACATAAACGCACAGTAGGCTTGTCTTATCTGTATTATGAGTAAACGTTTGCTTTATATACAAATATTTTTTTAAAGTCACTCTCTTGGAGCTTTTACTGTACTGCAGTTTGCAGTGGTTCAATAAAAATTATATAAATATACACTCTACTGTATTGTAGACATGGACGTAAATCCCGGGTGGGGGGGATGGGGGACCCCCCCCCCACACTTTTGGGACAGGAGGGGACGCGTATATAATTATCTCCCTACTTTTTGCTTAGAGAAACTGAAAATTTCAGTGAAATTACAATTAAAAAGCCTAAATAATAATCTTTATTAGTATTTCTCTTTATTGTATCAATATAACACTCTAAACCATGTTGTCTTAGTGCAAATATATCGAAGTACATAAGTGGTCTATAATGGTTGGGGGAAGGGAGGGGGGCAGCGGGATGCTCCTTCCCCCCACTTTTTGGACAAGGGTGTTTCCGTCCCCCCCTTTTTGGACAAGGGTGTGTTCTGCCCCCCCACCCCCCACTTTCTGGAACGGATTTTCGCCTTTGATTGAAGATGTGTTACTTTGTCCAGGACCACAGAGTTTAAAGGGACCTTCACACCGACAAGATGCCCTGCTAATATGTTTTAATGTTATTTATTTATTTTTTTGGGGGGTGGGCGAGGGGGGTGGACGT
>JAULBS010146552.1:0-12388 GCA_032355785.1 Symmetromphalus regularis | reverse complement strand
TATGTATTGCTGTGTATATGTGTGTATGTATTGCTGTGTATATGTATGTATGTATTGCTGTGTTTGTATGTATTGCTGTGTATATGTGTGTATGTATTGCTGTGTATATGTATGTATGTATTGCTGTGTTTGTATGTATTGCTATGTATATGTATACATGTATGTATGTATACTAGTACATATGTTTGGTAGTTTAATGTTAGGTAGAAGATGTTTTATTATTCATAATATATATCAACTACTTGCTACATGTTCATGTAGTTAGCACACCTTGAGATTTAATTGTTTGTCATTTGTCACTGTCACAATGAGACCGTTTTATGCGTCTTCCAATATGTTTCTCAGAAGCACATGACACACTGTGACGAACATGTATTTCTGTTGTACAGTGAAACCTGACAAAACAGATCTTGACACAAACTCATTCCTGTTAATTTCTTGGTTGTAGAGGTGTTTTTTCTATGTATTCTGAAGACCAGAGCTCTTCATTCTCGATGGCACATTTTATTGCCACGGACTAAAAAAAATTGTTCAAGTTGTATTTTTTTCTTATTATTAAAAATAAAACGTACTTTAACTAAAATTGCCATGGAAAATAACGTGAGCACTATTTCTCCACAGTATTTATTTTGTTGTGGACATTTTCTTAATTGCAGGCATTGCTATCTATGTATGTATGTATGTATGTATGGCTCAGTTTGAAATGTTGCTTCTTTTTATAAAAAATTTGGACGCTGAAGGTGACATATCTCACCACGCTGTTAACCATAAAAAATAAGTGTGGTGTGCTACTTTATTTTCAGGGCACATTGGAGTTATCTCCCCTTAAAAGAATTTTCTATCAAAAACCTATGAAATTGCCCATTTACTTCCTGGAAGTTCATAAAAGTTTTTCTTCACAATTTTAGTTTGAAAAAAACATTTCCTTGACACAATTTACACAACCTGCAACAATGGCATAACATTGTGCTCACACTGAGGACATAATTGATCATTTTTCCACCAAAGAAAATGTTGACATGGAAGGGAATTTAATTAATTTTCACTTTGTACACAAACTTTGGCCAATGTGACATGGTAGGTGATGATATTGGTGAAGGAACCCCTAATTAATATGGCGCGCATATATAGCGGTCTTTGTTGATTTTGTAGCTCAAAATGTGGCAACAAATATTGCAGAAACTACAATTACAGTAAACAAAATTTGAAATAATACATGTATTTAGTCCATGCACATCAGTTATTTTAGGTTTTTAGTTGGTTTTCCATTCATAATGTGTGCAGGAAAGCAACCACTCAAAATTAATTCAGTGATCTAAAGGTTAAGATACGTTAGTTCGGTCATCAGTAAGATTTTATTTAGTCCTGTGTAACCTAGAAATATCAGATTCCTCTCCAAACCAGATAAGTGTAGAAATTCCAAGATGATTGTTTTTAGCAGGTTCTACTGTATGTTGAAAGCACATTTAAAATATCTATGGTATCATTAATGACTAATGTGCTTTGTGACAAAATGATGAATGCTCATGGTTTAGACATCGCTTGCAAGGCTATAACTACTGCTTTAGTTAAAGAAGAAAGAAGGTATAGTCCCTTTTAATTCTTTGTACTCGTTTTGCCAGTTTGACATGTCTTACAATATTGTGCTCTATTTGTGTGGTAGTTACAAATTTAAAAAATAGCATATTTAGAACCTCTTTTGATGGTTGGTTTTGAGGGCATATATCAAATATATTACAAAAGATTATATAGGTGTTCAAACACAATGTATACAAAGTATATATCAAACATATTAGAAAAGATTATATAGGTTTGCAAACACGATGTATACAAAGTATATATCAAACATATTAGAAAAGATTATATACATGTAGGTTTAGAAACACGATGTATACAAAGTATATATCAAACATATTAGAAAAGATTATATAGGTTTACAAACACGATGTATACAAAGTAATTCTTTGAAATGGCCGCCATAAAAGAAATGATAAACGGTCTCTAAAAAGCCTCGAGGATAATTGTGTAGAATTAACCTCATTGTATCAGTAGGTGCTGAGTTTATAAAAAAAATAAAAAAAACAAGCATATAAGGCCAAACAGAATAATGGATGCTGAAAATTAGTGTAGGAACATGTAGGTACATGTAGGCATAAAAAAAACTTTAAACATTTTTTTTTTCTTTTGTGAAGGTTAATTTTTTGTTTCTGGGAGAAATGCAGGAAATTGGGGGAAAAGTCCACTTGATGTCAGAAGTTGATGCAAAATTGAGACACTAAAATCTGTTTTTAAAATGCTTTTCGTTTTTGGAAAAAAATATTTTACTAGCTACTAACTGCCGATAAAATTTTATGGGTTCAGCGATTTTGACGGAGTTCGATCTGAGTCAGTAGTATACAATATTTTTTCCCTCACCTTTATAAAATTGTCTATAGTCTCATTTTATGGGCTATGGAAAATACGGTTTGTCGGGTGACCCGAACCAAGGGAATTTTTTTTATTTGGCCTAAGTAATAGAGATTACTAAATGGTATGTTGTGCAATACTGTATAATTATTATATTATAAGAGTGTTTTCATTCGTGCATGACAAGAGAAAGTGACATGATTTAAAATGTACTCTTAATACAGTAGAATCCTGATAACTGCATAGGCATTTTGGCCAACTATTACCAATATAACCAGCCATTACAAAGAAAGCATATGCAATTAAAAGAAATTCTTTATATATATTTGCATACAAATGGTTCTGTCAGCAGAATATTATGCAATTAACAGGAATAGCTATTATCAGGAATGCAATTAAATAGTCTTGACTGTATATATGCGGTATCACAGGACTTAAAACCTATTTCAGAAACGCCCATTTAAAATCATGTTACTATTCTTGTACTATCTGATATAAAATCAAAGTACATTGATCAAACAGAGATCACAAAAATCGGAAATATTCAGTATAGTACGGATTTCGAACACGTAAACTGAATGCTATAGAAGATCCAGAAATAGAATACGGTTACACTTCGTGGTCATTTTGTGATAAATTGATAAAAATGTTTAGCTTAGCCATGGTTTTTGGTACTTTGGAAGAAAAGAAGTTTTCTACACTTTCTTATGCAATTAACTAGACATTAAAAAGAAAGTATATGCAATTAAAAGAAATTCTTTGTATATATTTGTATACAAATGGTTCTGTGTAAATAACAAGAATATGCTATCATCAGGAATGCGATTAAATACATGTAGACTTGACTGTATAATATTCATCACATCGATCCTTCTCAGTGGAACCAATTGCAGTTTGGTTTATTTTCCATTTCAACCAGTTGTCCATGACTGGTTAATCAAAGGCCATGGTATGTGCTGTCCTATCTGTGAGACGGTGCATATAAAAGATCCCTCTGCTTATCGGAAGGAGTAGTCTATGTGGTGGCAGTGGGTTTCCTCTAAAGACATATGTCAGAATGACCATATGTATGACGTACAATGATCAGATAAAAATCAATGTGCTCTAGAGGCGTCATTAAATGAAACACTACTTTTTTTTTGGTTTTTGCCATATTTCCGTTTTTTGGTTTATAATATTGTGTACTTCATTATGCAATATTTATAAAATTAATGTATGTACTAATGTTGGACCTGACTAGTATTTCTTCCCACTCAACACACTATATTTGATAAATTACGGAATTTAATGATCATATTACAGTTACATTGAAAAGATGCAATATTGATGTACAATAAAATATTCACATTCTATTTATAGAGTCGGATCGGTTTGTGTTTCTGTTGTGTACCCGGGCTGGAGGACTCGGAATCAACTTGACGGCTGCCGACACTGTCATCATATATGATTCTGACTGGAACCCACAAAATGATCTACAAGTTTGTACAGAAATATATTTTATTTACAGGAAATCTTCCATGTTTGTCTACGAGAAGTTTAATGATTACATTCTAGTGTATGTTTTAGTATTTTTGTGGGAAAGTGCATATAAAAGATAATCACCGAATCAAAGAGAGGGTCGTAATTAGCAGCAAAAGATTCTTTCTGTAGAGTATGTGGAAAATATTGTTTATACCTAATAATAGGTGATTAACACTTTCAGGACTGGACTAGTTTTTGAAAAATGTTTGTAGCGTCCTGTAAATTTTACCATTTTGTCAACCTATACAGATAATCAACTAATAACATTACCTGTTTTTGTTATTTGTTATCCATTGGTAGTCTCTTGAAGAGTTTTAACACTTATAATTTTTACAAACATATTCCGATCTTTTACTCCAAATTATCAAAGTAAAGTTTGTTTTATTTAATGATGCTTCTAGAGCACATTGATTTTTATCTTATTGGCTATTGGACGTCAATCATATGGTCATTCCGACGACATGTATTTAGAGGAAACCTGCTGCTGCTACATAGGCTACTCTTTCTTGTAAGCAGCAAGGGGTCTTTTATATGACAGGACAGCACATACCATGGCTTTTGATGAACCAGTTGTGGACCACTAGTTGGAATGGAAAATTGCCCATACTGCAAATGGCTCCACTGAGAAGGATTGATCCGACAACCGACCGATTGACAGGCGGACACGCTACCGTTTGAACAACATTCCGCTCCCCCCAAATTATCAAAGTCATTATCAGAATTTGGAAAACGTTCATTTATTTGCTGAACACATTTGACGTCCAATAACCGATGATAAAATATAAATCAGTGTGTTCTAGAGGCATCGTTAAATAAAACAAACTTTTTTGCTCAACACAGACATTTTTCACAAATGTGGAGGCTGCCATTTTGGATAATGAGATCACGAATCCTCAAACCAAATGCCTAAGTAACTTTTAACAACTGATGAAGATGTTTGGCATTTGTCCTGACTAAATATTTATCGAAATGGAAAATGACGAAAATTTCTATTCAATCCAAGGCATCTGTAATCTAATGATGTAAACATCATTTGTTACGAAAGTTTTAAAAACAAGATACTTGCATGGCAAAGATTCCTTTCTGTATATTTATGGTTAATATGCTTTATTTTCTGTTTGTAGGCTCAAGCCCGCTGTCATCGTATTGGTCAGACAAAAGAGGTGAAAGTTTATCGACTTATTACAAGGAACTCGTACGAGCGTGAGATGTTCGACAGAGCATCTCTCAAGCTAGGACTTGATAAAGCAGTGTTACAGTCGGATAAAAATGTCAATCCGGTGAGTATCACTCAAGTTAGGACTTGATAAAGCAGTGTTAGTCTGATAAAAATGTCAATCTGGTGAGTCACTCAAACTTGGACTTGATAAAGCGGTCTTGCAGTCGGATAAAAATGTCAATCCGGTGAGTATCACTCAAACTAGGACTTGATAAAGCAGTGTTAGTCGGATAAAAATGTCAATCCGGTGAGTATCATTCTAGCTAGGACTCGATAAAGCGGTGTTACAGTCGGATAAAAATGTCAATCCGGTGAGTATCACTCAAACTAGGACTCGATAAAGCAGTCTTACAGTCGGATAAAAATGTCAATCCGGTGAGTATCACTCAAGCTAGGACTTGATAAAGCAGTGTTACAGTCTGATAAAAATGTCAATCCGGTGAGTATCACTCAAGCTAGGACTTGATAAAGCAGTGTTACAGTCGGATAAAAATGTCAATCCGGTGAGTATCACTCAAACTAGGACTTGATAAAGCAGTGTTACAGTCTGATAAAAATGTCAATCCGGTAAGTAACTGGGCCATTTTATAAAGTTGCCCAACACATAATAAAATTACTCACCCGGTTCTGTAATGTTAGCAAAAGGTGCATCCTTTTTCCACTTAATTTTTTCATTTGAACACACTATGCCATTTCTTGTGATGTGGAGTCTAGAACTGATCTAATCCAGGTAGATTTTAATCCATTTGAACACACTACATCATTTCTTGTGATGTGGAGTATGGATAATCCAGGTAGATTTTAATCCCAGTTTGGTTGATAACACTTGATTTACCATTGACTTAAACTAGTTTTAGACATTATTGTTTTCACTTGATACATTTGTTAAATTACCTATTGGTTGAATGCTTTACATACATTAGATTGAACTTTACTGTTTAATTTTCAGCAATCTCAACTGTCGAAGAAGGAGATAGAGGACTTGTTGAAGAAGGGTGCGTACGGTGCCCTGATGGATGATGACAATGCTGGCGACGAATTCTGTGAGGAGGACATTGACCAGATACTGCAACGTCGAACTCAGGTCATTCAGATTGAGAGTGAAGGCAAGGGATCAACATTTGCCAAGGTTTGTTTGTATTTACCTGTTGAGATTATCTCATAATTTAAAGGTGTGAAAAGGAGTAGATATCTCAGTATTTGCCAAGTTTTGTTTATATACTGAACACAAAAAAAACCACAAATTTAATTTGCACTGTTTGATTGAATAAAAGTTAACCATATTTTGAAATTGGGTGCAGATAGGTGTAAAACGTGCACAGCATGAGTTTTATGGGTTTGTGATTTTTTCTTCTAATTTGATTAAACTGCATCTGAACAAACATTTGTGTTTCCATTGCTGTTCAGCATATTAACACAGGTAGATTATCATGTAATTTATTTATCAGTGAGTGAGAGAAATAGCTTGACATTTACCAAATTTTGTTCGCAGTATGTTAGGCAAATTTTATTATCTGTAAATTGTGGAAATGATTCAGTGTTCACAGACTTCCAAAAATAGCACAAATGTTTTTTGTTGATGCAAAATTTATTTTACGTTCCCAATTTTCAATTTGCATATTATTCAATAATTATTCTCAGTGTATTTTCAATATCATTTAATAGTTCTTAGTTTTTACATAACATATTTTCATTTACGGAAATAAAGCTGGTTTCATGAACAAATAGGTTGCACACATTTTCAGTTATCATAGACCTTAAATTAAGTCTGGTTAATGTCGTATTTATATTTTATGTAATTTCTATTATAGGCTAGCTTCAGTATGTCATCAGAGAGAAGTGACATTGATATCAATGATCCTAACTTCTGGCAGAAGTGGGCCAAGAAAGCAGATATTGATGTCGATGAAATTAAAGGAAGGGTATGTAATTTAGAACAATTTTTATTTTTTTAATTCATAATTTTATTGGCGTGAACATCTGTAGTCCAGCAGTAGAACATTGGACTCTGAAGCCAATGACAGTGGTTCAAAACCCATTGGAGGCTGGCTCACACTTTACTAAGTGCCAAAATAACTAAATGTTTGACATCCAATAGCCAATGATTAATAAATCATTGTGTTCTAGTGATGTTGTTAAACAAAAAAAACTAATTATTGCTGGGAGTGAAGGTTCTGGATTTGCTGGATGTCCAAATCTAGTCAGTTTGCACCCTGCGGTCTGCAACTTTTAACTTGGGTGATGTATCAGGCTTTTCATTTTATTTGAGAGTTGGAAGGAAGAGAGTAGGAGGAGGAGATACTTTAAAGGAACTCGTTTTTTGTTTTTTTTAAGGGGGAAGTAGACTACGCATGTTTGCAAATAGACTGGTAAATGCGCTGCCTGCCGCCTTGTTTTGAAAACACTGTGTATTTTTAGCCATTCCAGTCCCCAAAGGAAACTTAATATTTTAGTTGAGATATGGGGTAGTGTTGTGCATTCTTATGATGACTTGTCATGCTAATACAGAGAACTGGAACCGGATGTGCTGGAACCAGTTTACTATGAGTTGATATTTTTCATAACTGAGGAATGCTTTTTGAACTTTCAATCCCTTGCTGTTAAAGACCATGAATTGCAAAATACCGTACGTTTGAACACCTAAATGAAAAACAGTATGCAGGGACGTTGTTAAAAAATCTCCCGGGTGATGATTTAAAAATAATTTTTTTATATATATTGAACAGCAAAAGAAACTCAAATTTAATTTGCAATGTTTGATTACTGGAGACATGTACAGAGAAGTGTAAAGCGTGCGCAGCAAGAGTTCTATTGTTTTTTTCATCTGATTTCTTTTGCTGTTCGGTATATTTTATTATACTTGCCCATTTGTAATTTGTTATTTGTAATGTTCTTCAGAACAATCTCATCATTGACTTGCCAAGACGCCGAAAGCAAACTAGTCGCTATGGTAATGAAGATGGAATGATGGAAATGAGTGAGTTGGAGTCAAGCTCGAGTTCGGATGACGAGGGCGGAGTCAAATCAGGTCGTAAGTCTTCTAGACGCAAGAAGAAGAGAAGAAACGATGATGATCTAGACTATGCGGGTGAAGAGTTAGTCAAGGGAGAGAATTACTGGCGCTCTGAGTGTTTCAAAGTGGAGAAAAATCTTCTTGTGTATGGGTATGTGAGACTAAATAAAATACCTTTCCTTAATTGTCTTTTACAAATCAAATTTTTTCTCAATGTTTACTCTTATGAGTTTGGCATAAAACGTTCAATATTCAGGTACTTTTTATGATTGTTTGCTTGCCTGGTCGAAATTACGATGGTTTTTTTTTATTTTTGGGGGGGGAGGTCTTTTTGAAGCAGTAGTTTTCTATCTTAATTCCACTAAGATGAGGGTATTTCTGGTTGACAGTATTTCTTGTGGGAATACAAGAAAGGCAGAGAATCAGAAATTTGCACATTTTTGGTTGATTTTATTATTTAATTAAGCTAATGTTATATTATTGTTATATCCTTGTAGCATCCTTTAATACTGTATTGTTATTTGCAGGTGGGGCCGATGGTCAGAAATTCAGGCACACAGTCACTTCAAGCGAGCACTGGAGGAAAAGGATGTAGAATCGATAGCCAAAGCAATTGTAAGTCACAGATTAACAAACTTGAATTATGATAATTTTGTGATGATAGGGTTCTTGCGCATCTCGAAAATCTTTGAAAGTCTTTATATAAAAAATAGTTTTTCAAGGTCTTGAATGTCTTTGAATTTCAGGTTTGTCAATAAAAGTCTAAAAATCTTTAATTTCTGTCTTATCTGTTCCAAAAAAAAGAAAAGGACCCCAATTCTCTGCCTCCCTTTAATCTTCTGATTACTTTTGTTGACTGGCTGTTTTAATGAAAAAAAATGTCTGAAAATAGCAAAAACCTCTCTTGAAAGCCTTTGAAAAGTCTTTATTTTTTGTTAAGAAAAATGTGTAAGAACACTGGATTACATTTTCCTGAATTTGTTAGATTTTTATTACATTTTTTATTTGATATTTATTAAAATTTACCTTTTTAATTATATTTTTAGCTCGTCCATTCACTTCAATTCTACAAAGGAGATGAAAGAATCAAAGGTTTTATTTGGGATCTCGTGTCACAGAACGATGAAGACCAGTTAAAAAATCACTCAGGTTTGTTCAGAAGTGCCCTTCTTAGAAATCAATATGAAATGGGGAAAACATTTTGTTCCACTGGGAATTAAAAAATGGTATTTAAATGAAAAGAATAGTACATATGGTAGAATAGATTACCTGCATAAAATTTACGATATTCAGGTACTTTTTACATTGTCAAAAAGTGGAAATTTACTCTCTTTTTTTGTTGTTGATTTTCTTTTTTTTTTACTGTGATTTTGCTATTTTTCATCTTATGTGTTAAACAAGTCTGTAACAGATGTGTATTGAAAAAATGCAATAACTGCTGAATAAACATTCATTTACATTGTTAACAGCTACTAATTAAAAAATGTGTTTGGAGTGTCATTTTTTCCAATATTATTTCCCTTTGTCTTGCAGGGTTATCTGCTCCTGTTCCTCGTGGCCGGAAAGGGAAGAAAGCCAAACAGGATAATCGAGGATATTCAGAGGAACTCGAGAAAGCCAATCTTGATTTCGATCCAGACAAAATCCTCGACCAGGGTTACAAACGACATCTACACAGACATTCTAATAAGTAAGCACAGTTTTGTTTTTGTTCCGTCTTGACAATCAGAAGATGAAATACAGATTTTACTTCTTGCCTGCTTCTTGCGCATCTTGAGTTAGAATGACCGTATGATTGACATCAATGTGTCAGAATGACCATATGATGAGATAAAAAATCAATGTGTACTAGAGGCGTCGTTAAATAAAACAAAATTTACTTTACTTGCGCATCTTGAAAGTCTTTATTTCAAATAATAATTTCTCAACGTCTTGAATGTTATTGAATTTCAGGTTTGTCAATAAAAGTCTGTGAAAATCTTCAATTTCTGCTTATATGTTAAAAAATACAGAAGAAGACTCCAATTTTGTACTTCTCGGAAATTTCCATCTAAAAATCTGTGGATGACTGGCTGTTTGGATGGAAAATGAAATGTCTTTGAAAATTGCAAAAACCTACCTTGAATGTCTTAAGTCTTTATTATTTGTTAAGAAAAATGTGCAAGAACTCTGTCTTGAATGGCACCTGCACATCAACTTAACATTGATTTTATTATTTTATTCCAACTCCTTTAAACTAGCAGTGAAGTGTAGCTCAGAGATAGAGCACCAGTCGAGACATGGTGGTTGGTCAGTGAGATCTCTTTTACTGGACTATTACCTGTTTCATACAGTGGTTCATGACTGGTATACCATAAGCTTTAATATGTGCTATCTTGCTTGTTGAGAATTGCTTATAAAAGATCTCCCACATAAAAATGAGTAGCTACATTGTTTGTTCGTATCATGAAGTTTAATTGAAAATAGACATAAAAATAAATTAAATACAATATCTTATTGGAATTGATCTTTTAATATTAATTCGTTTTATGCTCACATGGTACTACTACATGTTTGACTACTGTTCTACTTCAGACGAGGTTATTGGAAATGTATTAAGATATTAATTTATTATGTTTTATCTTGACAGAGTGCTACTTCGTGTGCGACTACTGTACTACCTCCGACAAGAAGTTATTGGAGAGGAAGCGGAGAAAGTCTTCAAACAGTTGCCACTCAAGTTGGTTCAGTTTAGATTTTAATATTTAGTTACATAGACATTTGTAAGACCATTACATACATAATCAATTTATTTTATTAATAACTCTTCCCTTTGCTTAAATTTAATCCCAAGTTTGGTTGGCAAATTTGCATATTGCTTTTTATTGAGTTTACATAATTAAATACAATCAACACAATGTTATGTCCTCCATGTATAAAAATTGAGTTAACTTCCCAGGCCGTGTGAAGATAAACTTCAGGTGGATATTGGCTTCTAAATTTTTGAATAGTCTAGCATTATATTGCTCCAGAGAAATCTGTTTACCTAACTCTTTGCTCTAGAACTGTAGAAGGTGGATTCCTTTAAAGAAAATGTATTAATTTGCGATCCTACTTATCTAGGATTTTATCCAGGATTTATTCAGGCTTTGTGCGAGTATTGAACATCTGCCACTTCACAAAGGCACTTAACTCCACTGCAATAAAAATATTGTTTTTCTTTCCTTATGCTATTCTTAAGGAAAGTAAAACAATATTTTTAATGCAGTGGAGTTAGCACTTAAGATGACGAAGCAGATTAGGATGACAAAAATGGATAAATGGGATTGAGACTTTAGTACTGTATGTTGTGCTGGAAGATATTAAAGTTGTTTTTTCTTTTGTTCTAGTGAGATTGATATTCCTGCTCCTGTTGCCGATGGAGATCTGCCAGCATTGTGGTGGGATGAAGACTGCGACCGATCTCTCATCATTGGTGTCTTTAAACATGGTAAGTATTTAATTTGAGTAGTTATATGTACATGTTCTGTTCTGAACTTTCAGCAGTAGAAATTAAATATTTTCATTGGCTTAGAGAGCTTTAGTCTAGAACTCACTGATTTAGGAAAACGTTTGTGAGAATCACCATCTTTTAGTGTTCATCTTTTCACCCCGTACACAAAAGAAGAACACACATCCACACAAACTATGTGAATATTTATTTATATATTGGACTTTCAAAAATAATGAGTTATTTTTAAAAAAAACATGTACACACACACGCACACACACACACACACACACAAAATTAATTAATTCACACAAACTATTTGAAATAGCAGTATGTAGTTATTGAACATTTAAAAATAATAAGTTATTTAACATACACACGCACACACAAAATTAACTGGTGAACAATAAGTGCTCTTAGCTGTCTTTTTGTCCTTTTCTTGTATTCACTGCATGTATGTTTCTTCTATTTTGAACACTTATTAACTGGACTAATACAAATCATTTCAGGATATGAAAAGTTTAATCAAATGAGGTCTGACCCGAAGTTGGCGTTTCTGCAGCGATGTGGTCCTCCTGATGGCGATGCTTTAGCTAGAGAACAGAATGATGACGATGACAATGAAAAGTAAATGTTGTTACACTATAATACTGTTTGCTTAACTTATTTCTGTGCTTCTGTCCAATCCTCTTAATTGCATAGGCATGGTGCACTAATATTTTATGCAATTAACAGGATTATTCCTTTATCAGAAATGCTA